>JAUMHN010149345.1:0-22883 GCA_032360265.1 Heliamphora ciliata
CACACACTCTCAGCACTTGTACACATTCATTATACATAGAGCATTACATGAGTGAGAGAGAGAAAGCGAGAGAGAAAGAAAGAAAACAGTGCAGAGGGAGAGAGAGAGAGAGAGAGAGTTGGCGAGTAGCAGAGACCGGCGGGGAGGGGTGAAGCAGTATCGGAGGTGAATGCTGGTGGTGACCGGAGTAGTGCCGGTGGAGAGTGGTTGGTGGTGGGGTGTACTGCGGCGTGAGGGAGGCTCAGCTCGTGAGAAGCTTCTCAGCTTCAGTGGTTATGAGAGAAGGCTCAGGGGTTGAGAGAAGCTTATGGTTTCTGTTTGCTGTGTGTGTAGGCTCAGAAGTTTGAGAGAGAGGCTTTCGGTTCTCAGCTTCTCAGAAGCTTATGCGTAAAATGGAGGCTTTGCTTGCTATATATAGGCATAACCACGAGGACCTTTTCCATGTTATGGCACTTAGTCAGTTGCCAATTGTACGGTAAATTTAAAATTTATACATCATAAAATTTTTGGTGTAAAATTTTTAGTTTAAAAAATTATAAAAATTTAGGTATAAATTTTTTAATGTATTTTTATGAATTATCATATAGTTAAACTCTTTGTTAGGATTTTCTATTTATTTAATATTTTTTATTGTAGTTTATTGATTACTAGTATTTTCAATAGCTGTAAAATTTTAGTCTTAAAAAATTCTCAAAAATTTAAGATAAGTTTGTTATGTTATTTTATAATTTACCATGGCTTCAGATTTTGCAAGAAAAAGTTCTAATTAATAATTGTTTTAATTCTTTATTAATAGATGTAAATTTTTGGATTTAAATTTTAAATTTTAACATAAGATTTTACTAAATTATTCTAGGTCTGTAATTAATTAATTATTTATTTATTTTAGTTTATTTTATTTTTTTTCGAGTGTCACATGGCCTCTTTGGCCTTGATGCCTTTAGGGCTTTGGGGATTTGTTAACCCGTAGAATGTGGTTTTATCCTGTGGTTTAGGCATGTGTAGGGATGCCTGTTGATACGTGGATCTGTATCTGTATTGCATATGTGGGTAGATGTTGGTCCCTCGGTGAAAGTCCGTAAAGATACATATGAGGGACGGATAATGGCCCTACAGTGAAAGTCCGTGAAGATATCTGTTGACTCTGGTCAACAAGGCATTAATTAGGACAGATAATGGTCCTACGGTGAAAGTCCGTGAAGATGTGTATTGCACGGGTTGCGTGCGTTGAGTGTGTTGCACGGGTTGCGTGCGTTATGTGGGTTGCACGGGTTATGTGCGTTGCATAGACGGGGGCTGCGGTCCTTCGGTGGAAGTTCGAGAAGATACATGGATTGCATGAACTATATTGTGGGACGGATAGACCAATTTTCAAATTATTTTTATGAGTCGTGTGAATCGCGATCTAAAAATCGTTTTCAAACTATTTTTAAGCTCCTGTGAGTGATTCAAAACGATGGTTTGTATCCTCGCTTTTCCGTTTGCATGTAAGAATTGTTTTAAAGGCTTGAAAGAGAGTCTAAAACTGTATTTCGTTTTCCTAGCATGTTTACCTTATATTGCATGTGTTGTCTAGTATCCGCTCTTGGCTCACGACGTGGGATTTGATTTTTTTAGGTACCGGTCACGTATATTGATCTGGAGGTGCCGGAGAGGTGGAAGAGCTGTAATCTTTTTTTTTGTTTTTTCTGTTTCATGTATGTTGTATACATGTTTTCTGACATTGGAGCCATGTAATGTATGCCGTTTGGCTGTTATATACAATGCATGTATATTTTATATTAAAAGTGTATTCCCAGGTTGGGTATTTTGATTGGTTGTTTGTGGTGTTTCACGTGACCCGGAGTTTGGGGCGTGTCAAACCCTTTATCAGGTGGTACGTGAGATAGTGCAACATCAGTAACATCAGCCAATAAATCAAAATAGTAATACTTATCTAGGCCAATATCCCTGATGACAGTTACAAATCCTTGAATATGAATATTGATGTCGAAGTATAGTGTAGTTGCCATATTCCAACAAAGATTCAAAAATTTAGGATAACAATCGAACAAATACCAAAAATCAAATAAATATTGCAATTGTTCAAACAATTAGCAAAATCAAATAGATGAAACCCACAAATGAACTCATTTTATTGTTTTCAATAACTTCGTTTGAAAGAAGAGGTGTCTGTTTTGAAATATGGACCAAAAGATGGTAACTCTAAAGGACAAACCCTTAAAACAAAACAAATGATTGAAAATCATCAAATCAGTTGGGGCTAAGAATCCACAAGTGAAAGTTATAAAACTTCTTAGTATGGTAAAAAGAATTGAAGAAAAGGTAAAACTTATCAAGGGCTTCGCACTAACTTAAACTATATTCCTACACAAAAATAGATGAAACCCACGTATGAAAATGAAATTATTTCAATCACAGCACACTTTCTGCATATATGTGTGGATATCTGTGTGGAGGTGTGCGTACGTGTCAAGTCCTAAACTCTAGGTCACGCGAAAATGCTCACGAGCAACCACCACAAACGCCCAAACGAAAAAGGATGAAAATCGCAAAGCCAAAATGAGGCTAAAATTTTTGTAAAAAAATTGTACTAACAAGGGTTTATTTATTATAAAGAGCAGCCCAAAGGCCAAGGTCACGGTCCCTAGGAGCCAAGCTTTTAAAAACAAATAACAATTTTTTTAAAAAATCTGCCCAGACCGCTCGATCGGTCAAAAGACCGCTCGAGCGGTTCTTCCAAGGACACTGGATTTTTGAACAAAACAGAGAAAAACAGAATGTTTGTCGAGACTACCCGATAAATTGCTCGAGCGGTTCGTCGAGTGGTCAGGCTCCAGACCAGCTTTCAAAGTATAACTTTTTCCTTTCCAACACTTAAACATTTTCCCATCGTTTTGAAAACTCACAAGGCAACCATGCCAAAGAAAACCCACCTAAACAAGGCTTCAAATCCTCCCTTGAGGCACAACATTTAAAAAGAAAAGGATAAAACCAAATGAAGGCGAAAAACAACAACCAATCCAAGGTTCTCTCGAAAGCAACAATTCATGCATACATTCATAAGAATTACATATACTTTACAATATGTTACATCCCAACATGAAACATATACAAAAAGTTATAAACTACCTAACAAAGACCAAACAACAGGGTCTTGTCAACAGTTACCTTCGGGCACCTCAAGATCAACCTACAGGACCACGTTCATCTGAAAAAGATTTTACAACAAAATTCCACACCGTGAGTCGAAACCCAATAGAAACAAACTATAAAGCTGTAAAGCAGGTTATACAATCATAAATAAAGACTCAACCACAGGAGCCAAAAAGATTTTTCCTTCCCAAAATCATAAATTTTCCATCCTTAAAATCGTGCATATCATCAATGCTACAGTTAAGAGAAAACAGTAATCAAAACCTGATTTTGTTTACTCGGATCACACAATCGGGATCAAAACGCTATTTTTTCACTCGGATCACACAACCGAGGAAAATAAAATAATAAGCAGTAATAAAACTGTATGCTCCACACGGGCCACACCGCCGAGGAGAAAGAGATAAAATGAAATCCTATGTACCGACTCTGCCACACACAAGGACAAAGGTAACAACTATAGACTCCTGTCCATTACCCTAGTCCTGAACCACTTAAGGCCTACTAGGTAATGATAAGTTCTATACGAAGTTACAACAACGACGCCATTTACGGAGGCAACCGACGTCATTCACGGAGGCAACTGACTCTTTACAGATTTTCACGACAGATGAAAGAAGCATCCAAACTACGTTTACAGGGATTAACCCGAGAAACCGTAGCAAACCCACTCTGCGCACGTTTTTGGATTTCTACCAAGGAGCAATAAAAGCCCAACTCAACACACCCACTGTCACGGTACATCTATGAAAAATATTTCAAAACCAGCCGTAGCTCAACTATGCAAAATCCATAAAATAGGTATACAGTAACATGTATAAAAAGTGATCCAACATCCATCTACGTGGAGATCAACTAGCATGTAAAAACACATTTTCATCAAAATATTTAAAAGCTGAGACTCAACCCCGAGGGCTTGTTCCAAACTTCCAGAACACGTTTTTCAAGAGTTTCACAAAATTTTCGTTTTTAAAATCACCTTTTTGAAAACTATGAACATCCATAAGTCCATATCATGTAAAAACCACGAAAAAGCGTAAAATATGCTTTTTATCCAAACAAAATGATTTAAGCATAAAAATATAGCATGAAAATCATTTTTAAGCAATTTCAACTGGTGAAAATGACTATAATTGCACGTAGCACCCTTTAACAACAACAGAGTCTAGGATCCTACCTCATAGGGTCACAAACCCAAAGATTTGCCAACCGGTGAAAAACCAGAGTTGCCAAAACACAATTTCATTCGGATGAAAGTAAAGCTCTCGGTGAGTACATCAAGGATCCACCCTCCAATCATCAAGATTCAAGCCCGAACACACCCAAAACCTAGAGAGAAGGCAGAGCTTGTGGTCTAGGATTTTAGGAGAGAGAAAAGGAAGCTTACAAGATAAGCTTTGCACCAAAAACTAAGTAATCTGTCGCTTTTAAAACAGTCTGCCTGAACAGACCGATCGAGCGGTTCTCCATTTTACTACACTGCTGTCCCAACTTCAAATGATCATATCTCCCTCGTTCGCATGCCAAATAGGGTCATTCTTGTGTTTAAACTGAAGCCTTGAAAGTCTACTTTTCAATGATTCAAATCTCATACCAAAATTCATTTTGTGCAAAGAGTTATAACCAAATTAGTAAAGGTACGCCACTTTCCTTCACACGCTTTTCACATATTTTTGGTCGGACATCTCTGAGAACCTCATATTTTTCCCCGAACATATCTTTCACGCGTATCCAAGCTCAAAACACTCACCCACAACATCACCAAGGTCATGTTTTAACTCCTACTCCCATCAACACTTAATTCATTTAAAAAATGAAACAGGTCGGAGTCTCACAGCACGTATGTATGAGTACATCAGTATATGTATTGCACAAACCCAAAATTATAAAAATGAAATGAGAATATGAAAAACTAGAGAAATCCCATTAGATATTCAATGATATTCAACCCAAAGTACGAAAGAAAATTACTACTGAGAAGGGAGAAGGTTGCAAAAGATCATCACACAAGGTAAATGGTGATTAAAGAAATGGATAGAAAAACAAGAAGATGAAGAGAAAAACCAAATGATTTATGATGAATCGTCCAACTTACCAGCTTCAGGCGCCTTCAAGTTGCACCTTCAATGATCTTTAGACTTCACGAAATGTGGTTATGATTTTCAAACTTCGATCTTTAAGCAATCGCAAGTGTGGTTTCCAAAGAGTTCAACCTTCAGTCTTCTACAAAGGGGCTTTCTAGAAATGTGCGTCTAAGAGGAGAGCTATAGTTGATTTTTTTATTCAAGAGCTACAGTTGAATGAACATGCATTCAGATTGTTTTTGGCTCCAGTCACATCAAACGCTCGGTAAATACAAATGGTAAAAGTGCCTTTTACTTTAGCTGATTTATTTAACTTAAAATAGTTCTTTAGAGTAATGGGTAAAAAGGTAATATCAATCCCTCCATTAACGGTGTCAAACGACAGCTTTTGACAAGAGAGGGTAGTGTAACTTTAGAGATCTCAAGGGAGTTTCCTGTAATATGCTTAAACCTTAGGAGAGGTAAGTGTAATTTATCCTAATTTTAATTATAAACTATAATTTATTTCAAACACTTACAACTTCTGTTACAAACTATAATTATTTTTTTTTTGCTATAACTATTTTAGTTACAAATTATAATATTTACCAAATGCTCAACTTCTACTATAAATTACAATTTATAAGCTATTAGTTTTAAAAATACCAAACACCATCTTAATAAATGCAAAGCTTTTGTTACCTCTCCTCACTCATGCCTCTATTGTTAACTAGCTTAAAAGTTAACTTTTTAACTTTTTTGCAATATTTCAATTTATATAACTCAATTAAGAACTACACCAAAGGTGTTCTCAATCGCAAAATAAAAATGATTATTTTATAAAAATATTATTTTGAAGATAAATTAATTTGATTGATCAATTTGAATAATAAAAATTTGAGTTATTTAATTGCAGGGAATTCAAAAATTTTACTGTACTCGAAGTCAATAATAGAACAATAAATTTTACAGAATAAAAACTTTTTAAAACAAAATCATTCAATCAATTAATCAAATTAACCTTGTGATGAAAACTATTTTTGAATCAATAAAATAAATATAATTAAAATATTGGGACTTCTCCTCTAGCCTTTGTAAGGACCTAGTTTCTGAATCTCGTGGTTAGTATGAAAAAAATATATAGAGACATGTCACGAAAAAAAAAGCTAGACCCTATAATTGAATCTTGGAATGAAAACCTAAAGTAGAATAGCAATTCCTTTAATCTAAATAATTATTTAAATATAGAAAAATAATAAAAGTATTAATCCCTTTCTTTCTCATTACTTCTCCTACACACTCAAATTCCAACCTCACTTAAAACTCATCCTAAAACACACCATAAAACCTTCATAAAACTCACCATCACTCTCATAATATATAACCCTATACTCATAATGTCCTCCATTAACCCAATATATGTAAAAAATAATTTAATAATAATAATAATAATAATAATAATAATAATAATCCCACATTAAGGCTCATAATATCTCATAATCTCACATACCCATAACCCCCCTCCAACCTTATATATTCCACCAACTTAAAACTCTATACAAGACACTCATTTCCCTTCTAATTTTTAGCCAAGAGGGAGGAATTGAGAGAGTCACAGTCAGATTTTCTTATTCTCTAAGTGTTTTTGTGAGAAAAGCGAAGAAGAAGGAGCAAGGAGAAAGAGAGAAGACAATCCGTTGAAACTAAGTCCAAGGTTTTTATCACTCAAGCCTAGATTTGATTTTGAAAGTAGTTAAACTCTCTAAAATGCTCTCTTCTTACTCAAATCTAAATTCATTTGTCACGCCCCTAAACTCAGGGCACGTGAACCTCACGTAACAATCCAATATTATAGATCAAATGATGAATTTTTTTTTATATATTTCAATTCGTGGTCAGAACCTCTTTTAAAGAAAAATTCATGAATCTAGATTATTTTAAAAGTTATCACTTCCTAAAATTTTAAAAATATTATAAGTGTAAAACTTAAAAATTTTAGCAGAGTTTTCTCTGTTTTTTGGATAATCCCATTCTACAATATAACTTGTCAAACATAGCAGTATAATATACTCAGACTCAGCCTGGATCTTAATACCCAATCACTACTCTAAACTAATTATAAGAAAATTCATTTTTTGTATCAATTTAGTACATTCATCCGAAAAGAATTAAAACATACATGTCAAACTTCATTAACCACAATATACTTCATTCAATAATTATATGATTTTAATAACATCCAACAGAATTATACACATGATTATATAATTCACAAATAAATTTTATACAATTTTCATATTCCATCAAAATAATAGCAAATGCAACATAAATTCTTCAAATCGCTACATGTTCACCAGAACTTGAAAAACATTAAGTTAAACACATGAGCCGGAACTCGTAGGATAGTAACTAAAGATGATTTAATGCATGATATGTAAGGATAGTTATGTAAAGTGCGACACGTAATTTTATCCAAAGACCAAGTCCATTTTTAAACACATTTTCATTTACATAAATTTCTCTTTTAAACACACTTTCATTTACATAACTGGATTTTCATCTATGAAATCGAATCATCTTTCAAATCACTTCTATTTTCTCGACCATTTAACCACTTCTAATCAATTTACGGTATTCATGTTTCCAATATCGTCCAACGTTACCATAATTTCAAGAACTTTCATACCTTCAATTATTCCCAACTATTTAACTAATTTTTGCAACCCAAACAATTCATGATTTTCATATACCTTGTACTCTTTTACGGTATTTCACTGAGCGATAACTACTAATCCAATTATGCAATTCTTTACGGTCTTACACCGCAAAACAAGTATCTGCCCTAATTATGTAATTCTTTACAGTCTTTTATTGTAGGACACGTATCTGCCCAAATTATGCAATTCAATAATTGAGCCCAACTTTTCACTTAAATTTATTAAAATTCAAGCTTTATTACAATACAAACTAGAAATTACATGTAAAAATCCACATGCATTTGAATTAGATCACATATTTACACCTAATTCACAAATTTCATAACATTAACTTTCAAATTAGCCTCAATTACTTGGTTTCAACCTCAACATTTGGGTGTCACACTTCATGCTCAACACACACTCTCACATGTAACCATATCACAATTGGGAATGCATCTCCAATTATACGGCAAATCCAAGAATTGAAATTAAACCTCTAATCTCACAAATTAACTCCAATTTTAGTTAACTTTCATAAAATCTGTACACTTTAATCACCTAAGCTTGGGTTTCTATTAAAATTCTCCAAGTCTTAGAATTAAGTTCTAGATTCAACCTTCAATTCAATTTTATCAAGTTACAACGCTTAAGCAAGTACGCAAAACCATGTCAAAAATAGGCCCCAAGCCGCCGGCCAAAGCCGCTGCCTGTGGACTATTGTTGCTGTTATTTTGCTGCAATTTCAGACTTATTTTACTGTTATTTTTAGTACACAAATCCACATAAAACTTACCAAAAAAATATGTTTCAAAATTGTGCAAAAACCGTTGCGATTCGTGGCTCGAACCATCCGAAACCACCGCCGGTGCCGCCGGTTATATTGCCGCATGTTCTTCATGCTTTTGGATATTCAAACCTGTTCTTAAATATTCTAAATAATATTTAAAAGCAAATAAAAATTTTTACATCAAAAATCTATACTCCGAAAGCTCACATTCGAATTAAAAAAGTTTAAATTATCATGATTAACCCTCGTGATTAAAAAATAAATTATAATCATCATTCAACCATTTAATCAAACATGAATAAAATAATAATTATAAAATCGGGATTAAAACGCTTACAAAAAAAGTTAGCGTATTTCTAAATCTACCCGGCCCCTCAATTATTCGTAAACATAATCAAAATGGCTCTGATACCAATTGTTGGAGGCAAACTGTCAAGATCATTGATTTGTAAATGATTTTTCAAAAAATAAAATCTAGACGGGCAATCGCCAAAATAAGCTCCAGATAAAATTTTTATAATGTCGAACGATCAAAAATAAAACCTGTGCCACCACAGTTAATTTAGATGAATACCTTTTGGTCAATTCTTCAACTACGAACTTTGATTTCCTGAGTTGAAACTCCAGTTAGACCTTCTACTGTATTTTCAACGCGATTCCCAAACGTAGTGTGGGTTATAATCCTTCGAGAACTGAAACTGACAAAACCTGGACAACTTTAGTCTTGAAAGACAACTTATGAATTTGATTCAGCCTACTCGTATATTTATAGGGCTACAGCAGAGATCTGTGGAGTAATTATGACTTAGACTTCTCGTGTAACCCAGATACCTATCTAGCGATTTTCGTAAATATGAAAATCTCTTAGCGGTTTATGTAATTATGAAAATTTTGTAGTGGTTTCTATAATTTTTATAAAACACTAAATTACAGTTCACACCAGTAAAGAACTGTAACTGCACTCTTAGCCATAATCTCAAAACCAATTTGCATTGAGCTCCTGTTATTAATGCTTAACTCATCTCCCCACGTTAAGATTTTTGATACCCGCCAATTAAATTTAATTACTGATAATTTAATTTAATCGGTATCTTGAAATTTCTTAAGCCATTCTGCTTAGCTTATCTGACCGCTGGATAATCAAATTCACCTGCAGAGTTTAACCTGGACAAAACTTATAAACTTCTTTAAGGAGGTATCGTCAATCTCAAACAATCGGGATGCTAATTTCGTCAATAATTAATATTTACCATATAATTAATACAGCTGTCCAACTCACCGAGACTATAGACCCATATAAGATCGCACCCTCTGATAAATCAAAACAATGAGTATTAAATATATGTAAATAATAGTTATTTCAGAATTAAAAGCATAAACACTCTCAGAATAATCTTGGGAGTATGAATTAATTACTCCAATGTTGTCCCGTATAATACCCACAAAGTATACTAGCACAGAAAGTTAGAATAATATACTACGCTATTATCTATTCTCCGTAACCAAGATAGACTCACTAAAACTCTATGATATAGTCATATCGATAATTTGTCCATATCCATCTAAACTGTGTACAAATACTTATATTTTGCAAGAACCTATAATCTGGTCTTCTGTGTGCAAGTCGTACTTTACACACCAGATTAAATATTGCACAGAATAAAGGACATTCATGCATAATATTAAAGAAAAAATATTACATACATTACTCATTAAGATTCTTATAAAATAAAAAAAATTAATTTTATTAAAGTAAAATTAAATAAAATCTATGATTTTCAGTATATAACCCTAACACAAATCGAGTATTCCAAGACCTTGATGTCTGCTTAAGTTCATAAATAGATCTCCTAAGCTTGCACAACATGTGCTTTCACCCTTTTGCTATGAAACCGTCTGGTTGTACTATATCATACACTTGTCAAGACTTTCGTTAAGGAAAGCTTTCTTGACATCCATTTGTTAAATTTTCTAATCGAAATGAGTTATAATGGATAAAAGAATTTAGATAAACTTAAACATGGCTACCGGCGAAATTTTTTTCTCATAATCGATCTCTTCTTTCTGAGTGAAACCTTGTTGCAATAAGCCTAATTTTGAAGGTTTCAACCTTTTTATTTGCTTCTCTCTTCATCTTTATAGATTCACTTACATCTGATGAGTTTTATCCCTTCAGGTGGTTCTACAAGTGAATTCGTAGCCTTTTGCCAAAGATTTACTTTTTTGTCCTAGAGTGCTTCATTGTAGTTATAGGGTTCAGTATTCAGTTATGTCGGGATCCTGTCAAAGGACTCTCCTAAGAACATATATCGATCGGGTTGATGAACAACCCTCTCACTACGACGAGACACTACTTGCATCTGTGAATTAGTAGTAACACGCTGTGCAGAATCTAATTCATATGCACCATAACCAGCATGCTCATTAGGCATGTTAATAGTAGCACCCTGATCATGATCTGCACATGTCCCGATAATCCTTTTACTACGACGAGGTAATGGGATATCAGTGACTTGTGGTTCTTCTTCCGTTCTACTGGTATTTCCTCTCGATTCTTCTAGAACAAGTTTACTTTTGGGCTTATGGTCCATAATATTATCCTCTTCTACAAATCGGGCATTGGGCCTTTGATCCTTACGATTATAAAATAAACTATCATTTGTTTTCTTAGGATACTCGACAAAAAAATAGACTTCTGTTCTCGGTTCCACCTTACCCGCGTTCCTTTTCAGCACATGTGCTGGATACCCCCAAACTAGAATATGTCTCAGACTAGGCTTATGCCCGGTCTACAATTCTATGGGAGTAGAAGATACTGACTTAGAAGGTACTAAGTTTAGAATATAAGCCGCTGTCTCTAATGCGAGTCCCTAAAACGAATCGGGTAATTTTGAACAACTCATCATTGACCTTTTCATCTTCATAAGAGTCATATTTCTTCTTTCTGCTATACCATTCTGCTACGGAGTGTCCGGTGCAGTCAATTGGGATATAATCACCTCTGACGACAAGTAGTCCCTAAACTCTTCAAAGAGGTACTCCCCACCATGGTCAGATTGTAGTGATTTGATACTTTTATCAAGACACGTCTCCGTTTTCGCCTTAAATTTTTTGAATTTATTAAAGCATTCAAACTTGTGGTGCATCAGGTAAATGTATCCATACTTTGAGTAGTCGTCAATGAAACTGATGAAGTACTTAAAGCCACCTCTAGCCTGGATAATCATAAGATCACACACATCAAAGTGAACCTGTTTCAACGGTTCGTTAGCTCTATAGCCTTTGGCCGAGAAGGGCCTCTTGGTTATCTTATCCTCTAAGTAGGATTCAAAGACTGAAAGTGCCTCCACTTCTAATGAACTCAAAAGTTCATCTTCTACCAGTCTATTTATTCTTTTTAGATTAATATGACCCAAGCGTAAGTGTTAAAGAAATATTTTGCTCATTAAAGAAGGAAACTTTCTCTTATACGGTAAATTAAATGTGTTATTCAATTCAGTTTAGATGCAGTGTAGGAGTGATAGGAGATATAACATATAGATCATCCATTAATGTACCAGATTAGATAACCCCTTTATTATTTTTAATAATCACAGAGTTATTAAAATAAATCAAATATTCGTTTTTAACCAATCGAGAAACGAAAACTAAATTCCTTCTAATTGAAGGTACATAAAGATAATATCTCAATATTAATATATGATCTCTACTAAAATTGAGAGTGACATCTCCCACTACAACTGCTGTCACCTTTGTATTATTGACCATATGCTGGTAAATCTTCATATCGCTAAGCTATTAGGTTTCTTGAAACCCCTACAATGAATTGCAGACATAATTAGTGGCTCTCGTATCTACACACTAGGTATCGGTAGATAACACCGCTGAATATGTTTCCACAACTAGTGAACAGAACTTACCTTGATTTTTCAACTTGTTGAGATAAACTGGACATTGCTTTTTCTAGTGTCGTGTCTGGTTGTAGTGAAAGCATCTGCCTTTCGACTTTTTCACACCAGTTTTTGACCTACTAACTACCCTAGAAACTGCGTCACCCTGTTTTTGAACTTTTTTTTTCATACTTTTCAGCTTAGAGGAAGAACTTTTTTTTAGAAACAAACACATTTTCTAGCATTGAAAAAATACCCTTGGTAATAAAGTTATATTCAAGTTACTTTTTTAGTCAACAAAATTCGATCCCTTAGTTTGGTCTTTTTAAGTATATTAACCAGTGGATTGAACACTATTTTAATCATGAAAATTACATAATTAAAATAACCGCTAATTATGACGAGCAAAATCTTGAATTTATTTTAAATTTAGTTCCCTCTACCATTTTAAAAAAAATTGACAACAACCTGGTACTCTGTGAATAGCCTGCTTCGATGGGAAGACGTCTACTATCCATCGTTTGTCTAGACATGCAAACCATGCTAAGTAAAATTAAATAGCTGACACAGTTTCGGTCTAATAAATAATAGTAGTGACTCAGCTGAAGAAGATACTATTATTTACAACTAAGTGTTAACCGCCACCTAAAGCCAAATCAATCGTTTCGCCATGAACCCTTCAGATGGAGAAGTGATCTATACTAATAATTATCTAGAATTATTCCTAAAAGAGGTTCGTACTAATGATACCGCAATTAATCATGTCCGATGGGGAGGAAGGCCTTACTGCTAACACGCAGAATTAATTACATCACCTACAAACTAGTGATAAAAACTGGCATGGTATTAATTAAGGGCATTCAAATATTTTAGTTCCCTCTCCCACTTAGATTTTTAAAATATTTTTTAGGGTTATAAAAATTTATTTAATTAAAATTAATTTATTAATTTTAAAAATTACGCGATTTGAAAGATTTAAAAACCTCTTTCCGTGTGCACGATCCAAAAGATTCCGATTTGTCAAACCATATTTTCCTGTTTTAATGCGTAACAATTAAAATTACCGATGAATGCACAGTTTTTCTTTTACTTTACAGTTAAGGTATTAATTAAGGGCATTCAAATATTTTATTTTTATGTTACACATTTTTTGAAAAAAATAATTTATTAAGATTAAACATTTTTCTATTTAATTAATCCAAAAATCAGAATTAATATCCACATTTTTCTAATATATTCGATTTAAAAAAAATCATCTTAAATTTTGTTATTTTGTAAAAATAAAATATCTAAAGTTTTTCTATTTAATTAAAAAAGTTTTAATTAAAAAAAACTTAATTTTATTTTCCTTTACAAAATATTAATTAAAATCGAATTTTCTTAATTAATTAAAATAAACAAAAAAATAAAATAGATATACATCATCCACGCAGTTTATATAAAAAAAGCAAGATATGTATATATTCTAATTTTATGATTAAATTGAAACTCTATTGAGTTTCAGTCTCCTATTCAAAAATAAATTGTAATCTTTCAATTCTTTTTTGAATTAGCTTCTGGCATCCAAAATGTATTAGGATCCTTGATATACAGTATTATACATAAACAACACTCCTATGCCTCGAAAACATCAAAAAACACAGGCCAAAATAGCCTTGAACACAAGCCTCCATCGCCGGACCACCGGCGCTGCCGCTGCCGCCACTTTAGGCGACTATTTTCGCTTGTTTTGAAGTATGTTCTCAACCCTGTTTTTTATGAAAAATAGCTTTTGAAAAATTTTATTTTTTGTAAAACCATGGTTCGAAAACTCAAAAAACAGTTTTCAATGGCCTCCAAAATAGCCCCGTCGCCTACCCTACACTGCAGCCTATTGTCGCCGCTTGTTTGGGCTTTTTTCATGGTCGTTTTGGTTCTCGTTTTCTCCTATTTTTAGCCCTAATATCCAACAACATATTACTTTAAAAAACACATCAAAAAAAGTCTCAAAAAAGTTCAAAAACAGCCCCAAAATAGTCCGGTGCCGCCGCAAAAAACCGTTGCCTGTTGCGGCTTTTTGTGCTGTTTTTTCTATATTTTTTTCATAGTTTTGGAATATTTTTCTAGTTAGTTGTACTGCTGTATTATGCTCAAAAAATTGCTCAAAAATAGTCTTAAAAATGTTTCGAAAAATCATCAAAATTGGCCCCGAACCGCCATCGGCGAAGCCGCTGGTGGTGGCTATTTTTGTGAGTTTTTTTTTGGCTATTTTGAGATATATTTTGTTGCTGTTTTTAATGCATAAAATCTGCAGAAATTTACCGAAAAAATTAGTAGCAAAACCGTAAAAAAACCACTGCGATCCGTGACCCGAACCACCCAAAACCACCGCCAGTGCCGCCGATTATGCCGCCGCTTATTCTTTGTGCTCTTAGATATTCAAATATGTTCTTAAATATTCTAAATAATATTTAAAAATAAATAAAAAATTTTACATCAAAAAATTATGTTTCAAAGGCTCACAATTGATCTAAAAAGCCTAAAACTATCACGATCAACCATCGTGATTAAAAATTAAATAATAATCATTATTCAACCATTCAATTAAACATGAATAAAATAATAATCATAAAACTAGGATTAAAATATCTACAAAACAAAGTTAGCACAATTCTAAATCTACCCGACCCCTCGATTAACCGTAAATAAAATAAAAACGGCTCTGATACCAATTGTTGGAGGCAAACTACCAAAATCATTGATTTGTAAACGATTTTTAAAAAAATAAAAACTAGACGGGCAATCGCCGAAATAGGCTCCAGATAAAATCTTTTTGATATCGAACGATCAAAAATAAAATCCGTGCCACCACAGTTAATTCCGATGAATACTTTTTGGTTGATTCTTCAACTACAAACTTTGATTTTCTGAGTTGAAACTCTGGTCAGTCTTTCTACTGTATTTTCAATGTGATTCCCGAACGTAGTGTGGACTACGATCATTTGAGAACTAAAACCGACAGAACCTAGATAACTCTAGTCATGTAAGACAACTTATAAATTTGGTTTAACCTACCCGCATATTTATAGGGCTACAGCAGGAACCTGTGGAGTAATTATAACATAAACTTCTAGTATAAGCCAGATACCCATCCAGCGATTTTCACAAATATGTAAACCTCACAGCAGTTCTATAATTATCATAAATTACTAAATTAAAGTTCATACCACTAAAAAATTGTAATTGTACTCTTAGCCATAATCTCAAGGCTAATTTGCATTGAGGTTATGTTGTTAAATATTTAACTCATCTCTCCACGTTAAGATCTTAAATATCCCCAAATTAAATTTAATTACTGACAATTTAATTTAATCGGCATTTTTAAAATTTCTTAAACCCTTTTACTTAACTTATTTGACCGCCGGATAATTAAATTTATCTGCAGGGGATTGCCCGGTCAAAACTTATAAAATTCTTTAATGGGGTATCATCAATCCCGAACAATCGGGACGTACAATTCGTTAATAATTAATATTCACCGTATAATTAATATCGTTATCAAACTAACCGGGACTATAGACCTAGAAAAGATCGAACCCTCTAATGAATCAAAACAACGAATATTAAATATACGTAATTAATAATTATTTCAAGATTAAGAGCATAAGCACTTATAATAATCTTGGGGAGTGAATTAATTTATATAATCAGTATAAAATTAATTATCTCAATGTGGTCTTGTTCAATACACACAAAGTATACCAGCACAGCGAGTCATAACAATAGACGATACTATTATCTGCTCCCCTTAACCAAGACATGCTTACTAAAATTCTGTGCTATAGTGTACCGATAGTTTGTCTATTTTCATTTAAATTGTGAACAAAAACTTATATTTTGCAAGAACCTATAATCTGATCTTCTGTGTGTAAGCCGTACTCTACATACTAGATTAAATACTGTACAGAATAAAGGACAATCGTGCATAACATTAAAGAAATGATATTGCATACATTACTCATTAAGATTCTCATAAAATAAAAAATTAATTTTATTAAAATAAAATTAAATAGTAAAACCAAATAAAATTCATGGTTTAGTATATAATCCTGACAAATCAAAGATGGCTTGGTATGTGAATAAGTTGGGCTTGAATAACTCTTCGGTGAAAAATTAGAAACTGTCAGGGTTGTATACTAAAAACTGTTGAAATTTTTGATTTTAGTATTTAATTTTATTTATTAATAAAATTAATTTTTTATGAGAATCTTAATGAGTAATGTATGCATTTCATTATTTATTTAATTTCGTGCATGGATGTCTTTTGTTATACATATTATTTAATTTGGTGTGCAGAGTTCAACTTGCACACAGAAAATTAGATTAAAAATTCTTGTAGAATATAAGTTTTTAATTTACAGTTTAGATAGAATTGGACAAACTATCGATATGACCGTAGTGCAGAGTTTTAGTAGATCTGTTGGTTACAGAGAATAGATAATAGCGTTGTCTATTATTCAGATTCGCTGTGCTAATACACTTTGTGTGTATTGATCAGAACCACGTTACTATATAAATTAATTCACACCCCGAAGGTATTATGAGTGCTTATATTTTTAATTTCAAAATAATTAATTATTTATGTATATTTAATATTCATTATTTTGATTCATTAAAGAGTGCGATCTTTTATGGATCTATAATCCCGCTGACTTGGATAATGATATTAATTATATGGTGAGTATTAATTATTGATAGAATCCACGTCCCAAAAGATCGAAATTGATGATACCCCCTTAAGAAAGCTTATAAGTTTTGACCGAACCAAATCCTGCAAGTGGATTTAATTATCCGACAATCAAATAAGTTAAGCGGAAGGGCTTAAGGATTTTTTGAAGAAGCCAATTAAATATAGTTATCAGTAAGTTAATTTAATCGATGGGTATCTGTGATCTTAACGTGGGGAGAATAAATAAGCATTTGATAATATGAGTTCGAATATTCAGTTTTGAGAATATGGGTAGGAGTACAATTATAATTCTTTAGTAAAATGAATTATAATAAATATTTTTTTGAAATTGCTTCTGGGTTTTATGCGAATTTTTATAATTACATTAGGAGTCCAATTCATATTTACTCCACAGGTCTTTGCTGTAACCTATTTATATGCTGTTATACAACCTTAGCCATAGACAAACGTCATGTACGACTAGGGTTTTCACGTATTCTCTTGGTAGCTAGAGAGGGTTGTGAAGAACATATTCAAGGTAGCCCACACTACAAATGCATTTTAACATTTGGAGAATATAGTAGAAGACTTGGATTTGGAGCTTCAACTTGAAGTCTACAATCGCAAAAGCTTCTAGACTAAAAGTTGTTATAACAACCGAAATCAATCATTCCAGATTTCGTAAAGTATTACTCTAATATAGCTTTGAGAGTATATACTAGGTTTACTTTTGATTGTTTAACATAAAATTTTTTTGATTTGGAGCCAATTTTGGCGTTTATCCGTCTATTTTTTTGACTTAAATCATGTTCATAATCAATGGATCTTGACAGTTAACCTCCATCAATTGGTATCAGAGCCTATGTTGAATATGAATATGGTTTGAATCAAATCCATGTTGTCCATATCTGTTGATCTATGCATATGGGGTTTGGGTAGGCTAGAACTGTGCTAACCTTTTTTTGTAGCGTTTTATTCCAGCTTTATGGTCATATATGAATGTATGTTTTATTGCATGAATGTATGATGATGATTTTTAGTTTTCATGGTATTTTAATCGTGGTAGAATTAATGTGAACTCCTGATATGGAGACATAGGAACCAAGCTTGTAATTTTTAACAGGTTGGAGTTGAGGATTGGATTGTGTTTTGAAAGCCTCGGTAGAGATTTTCGTTGTTTTGTAGAGTTCTAAAGTGATTAAAACAGTTTTGTTGAAGAACGGCGTAGTTAGGGTAGAAAATCACGAGCAAAAAATCTCAACCCCGTCCGGACGAAAATCTTCTTGGAGGGAAAGTTTCTGGAGCAGAACGGTCCGAACGCCCATCCGGACGGAAAAGTCACTCGAATCCTGTGTCGCACAGGTAAACATAGATGCCTTAGGATCATAACGCGGCTCAGAATATTATGAAATTAACCATAGAAGCCGACATTATTTGTTTATTTATTGTCATATGCATGTTTATTACTGTTTATGATTTTTATTGTGGATGCATGATTCTGGATAACATAGACAACCATTATTACTGCAAGCTTGACAAAGGGTTTAAATTTAATGAATTTATTTTTTCGAAATTAATATGAGTAACTAGATAATAAAATTAAATTCTCATGTTTCATTTAAAAATATTTTTATAAAAAGGGAGAATTACAAATTTTATTAGTTACACATATAACACGTAAGATTGGTTTTTACTGGAATCTTTGTAACGTGTATTTTATTTTGAAATTATAAATTTGTTAAAATTAAACGAATTTTTATAACCTTAAAAAATATTTTAAAAACTAAGTGGGAGAAAGAATTTATTCCCAGATAAATCCCGCGGTCTCCATCACTAGTTCGTAGGTGATGTAATTATTTTTGCGTGTTGGTATTTTGGCTTTCCTCTCCATCAAATAGAATTAATTACGAAATCATAGGTATGATCCTCCTTTGGGATAATTCTAGATAATCGTTAGTGTGAATCACTTCTCCATCTGAAGAGTTCATTGCGAAGCGGTTGATTCAAAATTAAGTGGTGGTTAATACTTAGTTATAAATAATAATATTCTCTCCATCTGAGTCACTATTGTAATTTATAGGACCGAAGCTAAGTCAGCTAATTAATTTTATTTGGTATAATCTGTTACCTAGATAATAAAATTAATATGAATTGGCATGTCTAGACAAATGATGAATGGTCGATGTCTTTTCCATCGAGGCATGCTACTTACGGGGTACTAGGCTACTGGATAATTTTTTTTTAAAAATGGTAAAGAGAACCAATTTAAAATAAAACTCGTTTTTTTTGCTCATCTTAATTAATGATTTTTAATTATGTGATTCTCAGGATAAAATGGCTTTCAATCCTCTTGTGAAAATACTCAAAGAAAATAAGTTAACGGGTCCTAATTATGTTGACTGAAAAAAGAAATTAGATATTATTTTATCCGTTGAGAACTATAAGTTTGTGTTAACTAAGATTTGTCTACCAATACCTAATGAGGGGGCGACCGAACAGAAAATCCGGACTTATCATAAGTGGCAAAAGGTTGATCAGATAGCGCGGTAATACATTTTGGCTTCCAAGTCAAATGTATTGGAACATTAGCACCAGTCTATACCCAGTGCCTATGACATGATTATAAACTTCAAAGAGATGTTTAGGGATGAAAATCGTGCAGTTAGGCAGGTGGTCATAAAGTCTCTAATGAACACAAACATGGCCGAAGACACCTCAGTTAGGGATCATGTTCTGAAGATGATTAGTCTTTTTAATGAACTGGAGATCCTAGAAGCTGAGATTGACAAGAAAACTCAGGTAGATATCACACTCCAGTCGCTGCCTCAAAGATTTAAGCAATTCTGCCTAAATTATTCTATGAACAAACTCAATTTTTTTCTGAAAAAACTACTTAAAGAATTTCAAGAAGCTGAGGGTGTTCTTAGAAGGCCAATAATGCGTTTGTTGCTGAAAAAGATTCTTCCTCTAAATCGAAAGAAAAGAAGAAGAAAAAAATTTAAAATAGGGAGGCACAGGTCCAAAAGCAGTTAACGAGCCTAAAGCTGGTGTGATAGAGCTGAAAAGTAAGTGTTATTACTGTAACCAGATAGGGTATTAAAAAAGCAGTGTCCAATTTTTCTTAGCAAACAGAACAAGCAAGATAATTTCTGTTCATTAGTTGTTGAAACATGTTTAGTGGTGTTATCTATTGGTACCTGGTGTGTAGATACGGGAGTCACTAATCATATTTGTAATTCTTTACAGGGGTTCTAAGAAATCGGGTAGCTCAGTGATGAAGAGATTTACCTACACATGGACAATAATACCAAAGTGATAGCAGTTGCAGTGGAAAATGTCACTCTTACTTTTAGTAGAGATAGAATTTTAACTTTAAAAGATTGCCTTTATGTATTTTCTATTACAAAGAATTTAATTTCGATTTCTAATTTGGTTAAGAATAAATATTTTATTTCTTTTAATAACTCTGTAGTTATTAAGAAAAACAAACGTTTTATTTGTTGTGGTACATTGGTGGATGATCTGTATGTTATATCTCCTATCTCTCCTACACTGTAACTGAATGAATTGAACAATATGCCTAATTTACCAAATAAAAGAAGGGAACTTTCTTTAATGAACTAAACGTTTTTTTGGTACTTACGCTTGGGTCATATTAGTCTAAAAAAGATCAATAAAATGGTTGAAGATGGACCTTTAGGGTCATTAGAAGTGGAGGCACTTCTAGTATGCGAATCTTGTTGGAGGCAATACTGCCAAGATCATTATTTTTGAAAAACGATTACCGGTAAAAAATTAACTAGATGGGCAAATGCCGAAACAGGCTCCAGATTAAAATTTTGACGAAGAACGATCAAAATAAAACCCGTGCAACCAAAGTTAATTTAGAGGAATACCACTTGTAGATCTAATCTTCAACTACGACTTGATTCTGAGTTGAATCTCCTGTCAGGTCTTCTACCGTATTCTCTTATGCGATCCTCGAACGTAGTGTGGGCTACGATCCTCCGAGAACTCGTACCGGCAGAACCCCGATTTATTTGTTAAGTCTTGAAAGACAAAAATAATATATCAAGAATGATATGAAAATCAATCTAAACTGGTTTAGCCTACCTGCATATATATAGGGTTACAGCAGGGACCTGGAGAGTAATTATGAGTAAGACTTCCAGTGGAATACAGATACTTACAGACGGTTTCTGCAATTATGGAAAGTCGCAGCGGTTTCTGTAATTTTCATAAAATACTAAATTATAGTTCACACCACTAAAGAACTATAATTGCACTCTGACCCATAATCTCCAGACCTTCTTGCATTGAGCTCCTGTTATTAAATGTTTACCATTTCTTCCCACGTTAAGATTTTCGATACCCGCCGATTAAATTTAATTACTGACAATTTAATTTAATCGGCATCTTCATATTCCTTAAACCCATCCGCTTAACTTATTTGACCGCCGAATAATTAAATCCACCTGCAAGGTTTGGCTCGATCAAAATTTATAAGCATTCTTAAGGGGGTATCGTCAATCCCGATCTTTCGGGACGTGAATTCTGTCAATAATTAATATTTACCAAATAAATAATATCGCTATCCAACTCACCGGAAATATAGACCCATATAAGATCGTACCCTTTAATGAATCAAAATAACGAATATTAAATATATGCAAATCAATAGCTATTTTCGAATTTAGATGATAAGTACTATTCATAATAATCTAGGGGTGTGAATTAATTTATATAGTCAGTAGTCAGTACTAAATTAATTACCCCAATTGTCCCGTTCAATACACACAAAGTGTACTGACACAGAGAGTTAGAACAATAGACGACGCTATTATCTGTTCCCCGTAACCAAGACAAGTCTACTAAAATTCTGTGCCACAATCGTACTGATGGTATGTCCATTTTCATCTAAACTGTGAACATAAAACTTATATTCTGTAAGAACTTAAAATCTGATCTTTTGTGTGTAAGCCGTACTCCACACACCAGATTAAATACTATACATAATATCAGACATCCATGCATAACAAATAAATGATATACATACATTGCTCACAAAGATTCTCATAAAATGAAAAACTAATTTTATTAAAAATAAAATTAAATACTAAAAATACAGTTTTCAGTATACCAACCCTAACAATCTCCCACTTATACTCAAAATTATACTGCTATACATCTGACTCCCATGCCCTCTACATGACTGTCAAAAGTCTTAGCCGATAAGCTCTTTGTAAAAAGATCTACGAGGTTGTCTCCTGATGCAATCTTGGTCACAGCAACATCACCTCTCTGTACAATTTCTCGTATTAGGTGATACTTATGCTCAATGTGCTTACCTTTCTTATGGACCCTTAGCTCATTCGAGTTTACAACCGCTCTGCTATTGTCACAGTAAAATGTAATAGCCGACTGAACAGAAGGTACCACCTCTAGATCCATTAGAAAGTTCTTGAGCCAAACGGCCTCCTTGGCTGCTACATACTCAGCCACTATGGTGGAATCAGCAATGTAGGACTGCTTGATACTCCTCCAACTTATAGCTCCACCTCCTAAAGTAAACACATATCC
>JAUMHN010149453.1:2483-22882 GCA_032360265.1 Heliamphora ciliata
TCATGCCCGATACACTGCCTCCCTAAGGGCAGTTCCTACAAATATGTCTCGGCTGGCCACATTCATAACAAATCTATAGCTCCCTCCCCTGTGATTGAATCCATGAACCCTGAGATTGCCCCGGCTGCGGGCAATCCACTGCACGATGCCCCAGCTGTCTACACTGATAGCAAATCAACTCCTTCTGCTCTAGCCTCCCAAATGAAGCCACTGATGGTGCTGGTGCATAGAACTGTTGTGGCAACCCGGATGGATGAAAACTAAGGCCAGATAACTTCTGCCTCTTGTTGGAACGCCCACCTGTTTGTGTCTCTATCCCATTCTACGGCGTCTTAGCCTCCCTGAAAACCTAAATCTTAGCCAAAGTGTTCTCAATCCTCGCTGCTGCCTCCACTAGCTCTGTAAAAACACGCTGCCCCATCCCTGCTACGCGGTCCCTAATCACCGGCCTCATGCCCCGCTCAAATCTCCTCAACCACAGCTCATCTGTGCTCACCAACTCTGATGCAAAATGAGACAGGCTTGTGAACCTGGCCTCATATTGGATAACACCCATCGCTCCCTGGGTGAGAGCATAGAACTCTTTTCTATACAAGTCTCTAGATAAAGCAGGAAAATATTTCTCCAAAAAAACTCCAATAAAAGCTGCTCTTGTAATCCCCACAGTATTTCTGGCATATTTCCACCACTCGTGAGCATCATCCCTCAGCTAAAACATGACAAAAGAAACCCCAACTCATCCCCAACTATCTGCAGCGTGTCAAGGATCCGGGTCACCAGCTCCAACCACTATGTCGCCACTATAGGATCAGGATCCCCAACAAAGGTAGGATGATCTATATGCCTGAACTCCTGCATCACCATCATTGTCCTCAAATTGGGCTCTCTCTCCCCCCCCTAACGGTCTCAACCAACTTCTAGATAGAGCCTACCAGCACACGTAACAACTCAGTCGCATCCATTGGTCCCTGGGGAGCGCTTGTATCCCCAGCATTAGGGATAGGCACATCCCCTAGGCCAAAACCACGGCCACGGCCACGGCCTCGGCCTCGACCACAGCCTCACCCTCTCCGCGCAGATATCACGTCTACATGAAAGAATCACAGAATATAAGATGCAACACATCGCATAAACATAAGCATTAACCACATAAGCATGCGAGCATGTAATCACATAGGTTCAGGCTAAACAAACCCCACATACCGAGGAGAACCGACAAGAATGACGCGTCAATTTGGATAAGCTACTTAGATTTTCTATTAGAAATCATGTCAGCTAAACGCATTTCTGACTTGGCTGCCAAGTTTGTTATTCCAAATGCCCAAAGGCAAGACTAATCAATCCTAAGGTTCAACCCCTATACTCATATATACACAACATTCTCATGCTTAACATGCAAACACGTTCATATTATCAAAGAATCTAAACACATGCAATCAAGCACACGTAATCAACCTCACACAGTGATGCACCCTCTTTCCACGGCTCTTAGATATTCAAACCCAAAGCTCTGATACCATTCTGTCATGTCCTAAACTTCGGGTCACATGAAACACCCATAAATAACCATATACAATACCCAACCCGATGTTTACTCACAAAGTAAAACATACATACATTAAATATATATGCCAAAAGGCTTACATTACACGGTTTTAATACTGAAAAAACATGTTATAAGCATACATGACCAAAAGAGCTAAAAAAAGACTCTAGATCTTCTGCCCCAATCAGCACCTCCGGATCAACCTGAGTGACCGGTACCTAAAAAGTATTTCAAATCCCACACCGTGAGCCAAAGCTTAGTAGAAACTAGACAAGCATGAAATGTAAGCTAAACATGCTAAGAAACAATGTGTGATTTCTAACTCTCTTTCAACCCTTAAAATAGTTTTCACAAACAAACGGAATGCAAGGATAAGAACCAATGTTTTTTTGTTTTGACTCACAGAAGCTTCAAAAACGGTTTGAAAATGATTTTGTATCACGACACACAAGAGTCTTAAAAATAGTTTAAAATTGATTTTATCCATCCCACAATGACTCATATGCAATCCATGTACCTTCTCGGCCTTTCACTAAGGGACCACAGCCCCAACTAATGCACTTTCTTGGACTTTCACCGAGGGACCTCAGCCCCAACTAATACACCTTCTCGGACTTTCACCAAGGGACCTCAGCTCCAACTAAAACCTTGTTAACTAGAGTTAACAGTCACAAAGCCACATATCCATCTATCGCATTCCATACGAATGTGCATAAATAAACTAGGGCTTAATGCATAAGATAAGGCACATGCTACACACACGACCCACCCCACACTTGCAACCCATGCAACATATACCACATGAAATCCGTACATAAATAAAACTAGAGTTAATATGCACAAAGCCACGTATAAACTTCGCATAATGGTGCCACACGCCACATAACCCGTCACGACATCCGATGCCGCACACTCGACACAACCAACAACTCATAGAACAAGACCTACCTGAAGGTCAACACCAAACCCTCAAAACCCCAGTTTCACAAACGTTCTCATAAAACACAGCTTTTTCCCAAAACCCCCATTTTAGAAAAGAACTACGGGCCCAAACACACCCCACACCCAACCATGCACCGGCACCACACTAAATTAACTCATGTCATTCCCGAGGATGACCACAAAACACAAACAAACACCACGGCCCCACCACGACCATCTAAACTAAGAAACGACAAAAAAATGATTTTGAACCAAAAACCCAATTTATCGGAACATAACCCAATTTCATGTATTTCAATACGATAAAAACACACAAGATTACACGTAGTACCCTTATATGATATGAGAGTCTAGGATCCTATCTCGTTGAGTCAAAAACTTGATGCCTCGATTTACGTGCAAAAACTAAACATTGTCGAAATAAAATTCTGTCCAAATAAACGCGTAGCCCCCGATGCCAATTGCAAGGATCAGCTGTTGGATCGTTGAAAATCGAGCCCCGGGCTGCCGAGAAGTTAGAGAGAAGGCAGAGCTTCTGTTAGAAAGAAAAAAAGAAACTTAGCCAGGAAGTTTTCCAAAATATCTCCAAAAATATCTACAAGCTAGATATTTATAGGCACCCGAAAATATCTTTTTATTCTTCAAAATATCTCACCAAAATATTTTTTTCAAAATATCTCGCCAAAATATCTTTTTCAAAATTTCTCACCAAAATATCATTTTTTTTTAATTCGCACTACAACACCCAACGGCCCTGGGAACCAACCCCACATGCATATCTAAACACGAATATGCATAAAAACACATATGAACATACCGAAACAAAAACGGCAAACACGTGTCAAAAAAACACCGAAAAAGAAAAAGGGTCAAGGTCTCACATCTATCCTAGATCTAGTGGATTATGGTCTCTGTCCCTAAATATTCCATTCATTTGAGCATATTTTGGATCTCATATGTTAAACACCCTCTCTGGACCTCAAAATACCCTGGCCACAACTTTTGATTGTCACAATCATAACATTGTACGTCTTAGTTTCTCGCGGTAACCCTATTTTTTGTTATGGCCGCCAGTTTTGTGACCTATTTTGTCATGACCGCAACATTTGTTGCTACGGCTGTGAGGTTTTTGCATGTCCAATAGCTTAAAAATAGTGTTTGAATCTCTTTTATTCTTTCGGTACAGTCTATATATAGCAGGTTAAAGACAGCAACATTGTTGCATGACCCTTAATCCATTTCTTGCTTCGTTTAGCATTCTATCACATATTTCCCACTTTTCTTTACTCAAACAATACGTGTGACATGTTTAGAAATAATAACTAAGTTACATGACCTTTAGGACCGTAGTTAAGATTTCGTTACTTAGTTTGTTTTTGAATGGACTCTCTTTAACCCCCTATTCTGTACATGTTACCTTTAAAAAGTTTACAACAAGAATCAATATTGACAAAATAAAGGCCAACCTCACGGTTGAGCGAAAATGGTGCCTAACACCTTCCTTTTTCGTACCTTAGCACTCGAACCCTATTTTTCTCTGGTTACGCTTTTAAAAGACCCCCAGTTTTCTTTTTGTTTTTCTTGATTTTTTCTCAAAAACTAAATGGCGACTCCATTTTTCATAAAACGTGCTTGGATATCTTATATTTTCTATTTTTAAAGAAAAATAATATTTTTCTAAAAATAATAGTTATCCAGTGCACCGTACTCCCTTAAAACGCCCGCAGCCACGTGTGTTGGAATGTATTAGCAAAGTTATAATCATGCATGGAGATAATCTTGGAATCATGAATCACGTGGAATGCTAGAATGCACTTTGAACAAAGATAATGGATTATCCATGATGTTGGAATGAACTTGAATGGGATTATTCTTCGAATCATAAACAAGGGAATTATCTTCAGTGGAATCCACGTGTAATTATCATGCATGTGAATTCAAAGCTCATGAATTAACATTGAAAAGCCACTAGGATTCATGTGTTCTATTCATGGAATGCAACAATTAATCCATTCGGTCAAGCCTCAACCAACGCATCAAGCTAAAGTTGCCGCAATTCACCAAGCAGCATGAAGCGCGGGCGCACGGGAGGTACGCGGTGCCCGCACTGCCGTGTGTGGTCAAGAGGTCGCTGTAGCAATATTTTAATTAGACTGTAATTTGCAATAGCTGAATCGTACAAGATTTCTGGTTAGTTACAAAGTTCTAACAGAATCAGAAAATTAGAATTTTAATTCTAACAGGATTGCAGATTTTCTGGATGAACAGAAATTCTTTGACTAAAGAGTTTTAGATAAACTATGAAAGCCGAAATTTATTGCATTTATTTGTTTATTTAAATGCGTGCATACTTTTATTTTGATTTATTTATTCTATTTTATTTTAATTAATTCTGATTAATTCGAAATTAATTTTTTTTAATAAAATTATTTTT
Source organism: Heliamphora ciliata (assembly GCA_032360265.1). Taxonomy (NCBI): domain Eukaryota; kingdom Viridiplantae; phylum Streptophyta; class Magnoliopsida; order Ericales; family Sarraceniaceae; genus Heliamphora; species Heliamphora ciliata. Next base: position 7,406 of record JAUMHN010149453.1, read on the forward strand.
TTTAAATGAAAATTTTGAAAATTTTATTTTGTTACATTAAAACACATTTGAGATGATTTTTTAAAAAAATTAGATATCTTGGAATAACATGATGGTTAATTTTTAATTTTTTAAATTAATTAAAAGGAGTTTAATTTTAATAAAATATTTTTTTCAAAATATGTGCAACGAAAAATAAATTTAAATTCGTAGATTTATTTAAATTTAATTTTTTTTAATAAATAGAATTTAAAAATTTTATTTGTTACACATAAAACATGTAAAGATAGTTTAAAAACCAGAAACTTTTGCAACGTGCAGTTTTTAAAAATTATAAATTTATTTTAATTAAATATTTTTTATAACTTTCAAAAATATTTTGAAAATTAAGTGGGTGAGGAAATTTATTCACAAATAAATTCTGCGATCTCCATCACTAGTTCGTATGTGATGTAATTGATTTTGTGTATTGGCATTAGGACCTTCTTCTCCATCAGACAAAATTAATTACGAGATCATTGGTACGAACCTTCTTTAGAGATAATTTTGGGTAATTGTTAGTGTGAATCACTTTTCCATCGGAAAAGTTTAGTACGAAACGATTGATTCGGGATTAAGTGATGGTTTACACCTAACTGTAATAATAGTATACTCTCCATCTGAGTCACTACTATTATTTATTGGACCGAAATTACGTCAGCTGTTTAATTTTACTTGGCAAAGTCTGCTGCCTGAATAGTAAAATTAATAGAAATTGGCCTGCCTAAACAAATAATGAGTACTAGACATCATTTCCATCGAAGCATGCTATTCACAGAGTACCAAGCTGCTGGTAATTGTTTTTAAAAAAATGGTAGAAGGAACTAATTTTAAAATAAAATTTAAAATTTTAGTCATCATAATTAATGATTTTTAATTATATAATTATTAAGATTAAAATGGCATTCAATCCACTCGCAGCTATACTCAAAGAAAACAAACTTACGGGTCCTAATTATGTTGATTGAAAAAAGAATCTAGATATTGTTTTAACTGCCGATGGTGTTCTTAGGAAGCCAAAAATGTATTTATTTCTAAAAAGAGTTCTTCCTCTCAGTCGAAAGGCAAGAAGAAGAAAAAGATTAAGAAAAAGGATAACAATTTCTAAGGTAGTTAATAAGCCACAGATTGATGTGACAAAGTCGAAAGGTAAATATTTTTACTGCAACCAAACACAGCACTGGAAAAAGCAATGTCCAGTTTATCTTGGCAAGTAGAATAACAAAAGTAAGATATGTTCACTAGTCGTGAAAAAATGTTTAGCGATGTTATATATCGGTACTTGGTGTGTAACCACGGGAGTCACTAATCATGTCTGCAATGCATTTGAGAGGTTCCAAGAAATCCAACAATTTAGTGATAGGAAGATTTACCTACGCATGAGTAATAATACAAGGGCAGCAGCAGTTACAATGGGAGATATCACTCTCAGTTTTAGTAGAGATTAGATTTTAATATTGAGAGATTGTCTTTATATACCTTGCATTAGAAAGAATTTATTTTCTATTTCTAGATTGGTTAAAGATGAATATTTTTTTATTTTAATAACTATGTGGTTATTAAGAATAATAAACCGTTTATCTATTTTGGTACATTGGTAAATGATCTTTATGTTATTACTCATATCTCTCCTACACTACAACTAAATGAATTGAATAATACCTCTAATTCACCATTTAAGATAAAGGAACCTTCTTTAATGAACCAAACGTATCTTTAGCACTTACGCCTAGATCATATTAATCTGAAAAGAATAAATAGACTGGTTGAAAATGGAGGGTAAAATAACCAAAAGGCCATTTTCGACTAAAGGTTATAGAGCTAAAAAATCGTTGAAACAAATTCACTCTGACTTATGTGAACCTATGACTATCCGGGCTAGACGAGACTTTGAGTATTTTATCACTTTCTTTGATGATTATTAAAGGTATGAATACATTTTTTTTTATGTACTGCAAGTCTGAATGCTTTGAAAAATTCAAAGTAATTAAGGCGAAAGTGGAGAAGCGTCTGAAAAAATATACCAAAACACTTCAGTCTGACCGTAGTGGTCAGTACTTCTTTGAAAAGTTTAAGGATTATTTGTCAGATGAGTAGATTATATCCTAGATGACTGCACCAGGCGCTCTGCAGTAGAATTGTGTAGCAGAAAGAAAGAATATGACTCTTATGGGGATGATGAGGTCTATAATGAGTTATTCGGACTTACCCGATTCATTTTAGAGATTTGCATTAGAAACGGTAGTTTAAATTCTGAAATTGGTACTTTCTAAGTTTACCCCTTCTACTTCCACAGAATTGTGGACAAGATGCAAGCCTAATATAAGACATATTCAGATTTAGAGGTGTCCAGCACATGTGCTGAAGGACAACATAAAGAAGTTAGAACCAAAAACGAAAGTCTATTTCTTTGTTGGATATCCCAAAGGAACGAAGGGTAGTTTATTTTATAATCCTAAAGATCAAAAGGTTATTGTCAATGCCAATGCCCGATTCTTTGAAGAAGATTATGTAATGAACCACAAGCCCAATAGTAGATATGTTTTGGAAGAGCTGAGAGAAAATACCAGTAGTATGGTAGAAGTGCCACGGGAAAGTGTCATCCATATCTCATTGCCTCGTCGTAGTGAGAGGATTATCGGGACACATGCGGATCTTGAACTAGATCAGGGTGCTACCATTAACATGCTGGTTTCACAACCAGAAGAGCATGCGGATGATGGTGCACAGGGTTTATAATCAGAATAGCGTGTCACTGCTAGTACACAAACGCAGGTAGTGCCTCGTCATAGTGGGAAGATTATTCTTCAACCCGATCAGTATATGGTCTTGAGAGAGCCTTTTGACAGGATCCCGGAGGAACTGGATACTGAACCCTATAACTACAATAAAGCACTCCAAGATAAAGATACAGAATTATGGCAAAGGACTATGAATTTAGAGATGGAGTCTATGTACTCTAATCAGGTCTGAAAACTTGTAGAACTACCCAAAGGGATAAAATCCATCAGATACAAGTGGATCTATAAGAGGAAATGAGAAGCAGACGGGAAGGTAAAAACCATTAAAGTTAGGCTTATTGCAAAAGGATTTACTCAGAAAGAATGGATCAATTATGAGGAGACCTTTTTGTCAGTAGTCATGCTTAAGTCTATCAAGATTCTCTTATCCATTGTGGCTCATTTTGATTACGAAATTTGGCAAATGGACGTCAAGATAGTTTTTCTCAATGGAAGTCTTGATGAGTATATCTATATGGTACAATCAGATGGTTTCATAGAAAAGGGCTAGGAGTACATATTGTCCAATCTTAAGATGTCTATTTATGGACTTAAGCAAGTATGTAGGTCCTGTGTGTACAAGAAGCGTGATGGAAGCGTGGTGGTATTTTTAGTACTTTAATTGGATGATATCATATTCATTAGAAACGATGTGGGGGTATTATCATCGGTGAAGGTATGGTTATCCAGCTAGTTCAATATAAAAGATTTGGAATAAGCCAGTCACATCCTTGGGATCAAACTTATGCCAGATCAAAAATAGAGAATATTGGGCTTATTACAAGCTACTTATATCAATATAGTTCTTACTCATTTTGGCATCCAAGATTCCAAGAAAGAGTTTCTTCCTTTTAGGAATGGAATCACTGTATCCAAGGATCAGTGTCCAAAGACAACTGTTAAGATAGAGAAGATGAAAGTGGTTCCTTATGCTTTGGTAGTAGGAAGTCTCATGTATGCTATGCTTTGTACTAGAACCGACTTCTATTTTACCGTTGGCATGATTAGCATATATCAATCTAATCTAAGAAAGAAAGATTAGACAACGGTAAAATATATAATCAAATACCCGAAAAGAACTAGAGATTATATGTTGGTTTACCAAGCAGATGGTCTAGTACCTTTAGGATACACAAACTCAGACTTTCACTCAGATAAGCATTTTTGAAAGTTTACCTCGGGATATGTGTTTATGCACATCGAGCGTAAATATCACTTGATACGAGAGATCATACAAAGAGGTGACATAGCTATGGCCAAAATTACATCGACAGACAACCTTTTAGATCCTTTTACATAGAGCTTAGCAGCTAAGACTTTTGACAGTCATGTAGATGGCATGAGAATCTGACGTATGGCAGCATGGTTTTAAATATAAGTGGAAGATTGTTAGGGTTGTATACTAAAAACCATGGATTTCGTTTTAGTATTTAATTTTATTTATTAATAAAATTAATTTTTCCATTTTAGGAGAATCTTAATGGGCAATGTATGCGTTTTATTTTTTATTTAATGTTATGCATGGGTGTCTTTTATTCTACATAGTATTTAATATGATGTGTAGAGTTTAGCTTATACACAGAAGACCAGATTATTAGTTCTTGTAGAATCTATAAGTTTTTGGTTCTGAGTTAGATGAAATTGGACACACTATCGGTACGGCTATAGCACAGTATTTTAGTATATCTGTCTTGATTACGGGAAACAGTAATTGTTTTAACAATTGTTCTGACTAATTGTGCTAGTACACTTTGTGTATATTGAACAGGACTAAATTGGGGTAATTACTTTTTTATTGATTTTATAAATTAATTGATACCTCATGGTTATTATGAGTGCTTATTCTCTTAATCTCGAAATAATTATTATTTGCATATATTTAATATTCATTATTTTGATTCATTAAAAGGTGTGCTCTTGTTTAGGTCTATAGTCCCAATGAGTTGGATAATAATAATAATTATATAGTGAATATTAATTATTGACAGAATCTACGTCCCAAATAATCAGGATTGATGATAACCTCTTAAGGAAGTTTATAAGTTTTTGCCGAGCAAAATCCTGCCGGTAAATTTTATAATTCGGCAGTCCAATAAGTTAAGCGTAAGCGCTTAAAGAATTTTCAAAGAAACCGATTAAATATAATTGTCAATAATTTAATTTAATTAGCAGGTATTTGTAATCTTAACGAAGAGAGAATAAATAAGTATTTAATAACAGGAGCTCGATTACTACGATTTTGAGAATATGATTGGGAGTGAAATTATAATTTTTCAGTGGAATGAATTATAATTTATATTGTTATGAAATTGCTTCTGGGTTAAGGTAGAATTTCATAATTACATTTGAAGCCCATGTTTTGTTTACTCCACAAGTCCCTATTGCAGCCTATTTATATGCTGTTATAAAACCTAGCCGCCAGTTGAATTCCATATAGCATTCTAAGATTTTCACGTCTTGTAAATCCATAGAACTTGCAACTTGACAGATTTTGAAAAACATGATAGATCAAAGTCCACACTTTTTTCGTGTTTTGCATTTGAAAATACAGCAGAAGGCTTATGTGAGAGATTTAACTAAAAGTCAAAAATTGCGATGGATCGTTGACTGAAAATTGTTACAGTAACCGAAATCATTCAACCAGATTTCGAAAGGTATAATCCTAAAACTAACTTTGGAAGTATTACTAGGTTTTATTTTTAATTATTCTATATCAAAAAAATTTATCTGGAGCTTGTTTCGACATTTGCCAATCTAGTTATTTTTTGTATAAAAGCATAGACATAATCATAAGATCTTGGCAATTTTTTCCACACTTCTTCGATTCCCATTACGTTTTGTGCAAATCAATGGGATTCTTCATTAATATCGGCCTCTAACTCGAATAGATGTAGCAGCGATACCACATCAAACAGGTTTTCGTAGTCATATGGTGGGGGAGGGAGCCAAGGTTCCCACAGGCCCTCGTGGTCGTACGGTTGCTGCACAATTGGATGTCATTCCAGCACATCCTCTCCTTCGTCATACTCTATATCCATGAATTTCTGTTCTACTTCTTCCAACTCCTACATATCATTCTCTTCTTGGTATAAGATTTCTTCTACATCGAGATAGCATAAAGCTGGCCCTTCGAGTAGAGGAGTTTTCGGCTTCGGCTCATGAAGAAGACCGTTATATACTGAGGGGTCAAACACAAAATCTACGGTTCCCAAAAGATTCAGTTGGGGTAAGTCCTTCCCTTTTTCTTCCTGCTCTTTCTTACTCTCAGTTTCCTCACTAGCTGGTGTTTTCTCTCCCTGTCCATTCTTGCCGTCAACCTTCTTTCCCTCTGATGACTCTACTATTTCTAATACTTCTTTCTTTGTCTCTTCAACTCTAAAACTTGGCTCGGCTTCTTTATACCAGGCTATCCCTTCATACCATGCTGCATCATTGCTCAGAATGGTCAGAATATGCCATTTGATGTCTTTCCTGGCTTCTTCCAAGTCATCCAACACCACAAGGCGTGCCAGATCCTCCCATAAACATCTGATTTCTTCGTCTTCTTCATTGTCATTTTTGAAAGGGGGAAGACCTTCTTCCTCATAAGCGACAAAGTTCGGGAAGTCATCAAAATTATCATCTATTAATTCCTCAATTAGGTGGTTGATCAACAACACGTCTAGGCCAGATGACAAAGCTGCAATAGGCTTCGGTTCTGTTATGGAGACTATAAATTTTATAGGATCAAAATCTTCTTCCCCTTCTCCGATGGCATTCACATTTTTTTGGGATGGATGATTTGGTAAAGGATTGATGGTCACATTCGGCTTCTAAATGGCAGTAGATGGCGGAATCACCTTGTTATCTATTAAATCCTAAATCTTGTGCCGAAGCCTCATGCAATTGTTAGTTAAATGACCATGCCCCTGGTGGAAGATACAGTACTAGATTGGAATATACTAGGGTGGCAAAGGATTAGATGGCGAGGTCGGCTCCAAAGGCTTTAGGAGGCCCCTCTCAATCACACAGCTTAAGATAGAAGTCAACGATACAGTGAGTTGGGTGAAGGTTCTCTTTTGGTTGCAAGGTTATTTTTGGGTAGCTCGCTGGGTGGTTGGATTAGGCTGGCTTGGATTCGGGTTCAGTAGATTCACTTCATAACTTTGGTTCACAGAAATAGTGGCATTGTTTAGGTTGTCTCTCCTTTCTTAATATCCCTGGACTGCAATGCATCCTCATATTTGTACCCTAGCATCAAAGACTTGTTCAAATGTCATCAAGGGCTATATTATCAGATACTTTCAAAATTGTGGCTGAAGATTCTTCACCACCATCCTTATTTGCTCTTTCTCAGTAGGCCTGTTTGTCATCTTAGCTGTCTTAGCTCTCCAACGAGTCAGAAACTCGACAAAAGACTCCTTGGCCTCATGTCAAGTAGTCTCAAGTTTCCAGGTAGTAACATCGAGCTGGATGTTATAATTGTACTGGTTCACAAACGCAGTAGCAATGTCCTTCCAGGTTCTCATCTTTGAGGCATTTAGTGACAGAAACCACTTTTAGGTGACTCTTGGCAAAGACCACTGGAAAAGCTAAGCCTTCAACTGATCACCGATTCCCATTGGCGACAAGGGTAGGGAACTAAATTCCAGGAAACTAAAATGGTGCATACGAATCGAATCAAACGTGGTGTAGGACAAAGATCATACAACAAAAAAATTATACTGCTCTGTTTCATTTGTCTAGACGAACTGGAAAACCATCCAAATAGAATCCTTACAGGATGAACAATCTTAAACCCCGAACTCCGAACAAAAACCCAATACACCCACAAGGCGGAATAGGGATTATAATGCTCGATCCCACTAATTTGATCACGTTTCTGTTCTTGAACTTGAATCCAAAGATTAACACGGCAATCAACTAAAAATCTTTTCTTCGTTCATATCTTCTGTTGTATTCCCGAACGCTGAAAACACGAACTAAGTGTGGGCTCAGATCCTTCGTGCACCAACCCTGTCTGGCTACCTCTTCTAGTTTTTGTTCTCACATTACGTGAAAACCCAAAAAGACTATATGAATGTATCATTTGGTGGCCAGGGTTATAATGATATATAAATAGGGTACAGTAAGAACCTGTGGAGTAAATTAGACATGAGCTTTCAATGTAATTATGGAATCTTGCCTCAACCCAGAAGCAATTTCATAAAAACATAAATTATAATTCATTCCACTAAATAATTATAATTGCACTCCCAGCCTTATTCTTAAAACTAATTATTTAAGCTTCTGTTATTAAAAATACTTATTTATTCTCCCCACATTAAGATTACAGATACCTATCGATTAAATTAAATTACTGACAATTATATTTAATCGACCTCTTTAATAATTTCTTAAGTTCTTCTGCTTAACATATTTGACTGTCGGATTATGAAATCCACCTATAGGGTCTGGCTCGATCAAAACTTGTAAGCTTCCTTAAGGAGGTATTATCAATTCTGATCTTTCGAGAAGTGGATTCCATCAATAATTAATATTCACCATATACTTAATACCGTTATTCAACTCACCGAGATTATTGACCCATACAAGATCACACCCCCTAATGAATCCAAATAACAAATATTAAATATACGCAAATAATAATTACTTCGAAACTAAGAGCACAATCACTCATAATAACCATGGGGTTTAAATTAATTTATATAGTTAGTATAAAACTAATTACACCAATGTGATCCTGTTCAATACACATAAAGTGTACTAGCACAGTGAGTTAGAACAATAGACGGCGCTATTATCTGTTCCCTATAACTAAGATAGGTCAACTAAAATATTATGCTATAGTCATACCGATGGTTTACCTAATTCAATCTAAATTGTGAACTAAAACTTATATTTCACAAAAGCCTTTAATCCGGTCTTCTGTGTGTAAGTCGAACTCTAAATACCAGATTAAATACTATGTAGAATACAAGACATTCATAAACAACATTAAATAAATAATGAAATGCTTACATTACTCATAAAGATTCTCATTAAAATGAAAAATAATTTTTATTAATAAATAAAAATAATACCAAAAATTCAAACATAGTTTTTAGTATACAACCCTAACAATGGGGTTCCTACATACATCCTCAAATGGATCATCGGGTCTTCGATTCAATCAAATTTTTCCATGTCAGGCATCTTGAACTTCAGGGAGTTTAGCATCGGGGAATAAACAGAGCCCCTCCACATCTAATATGTAGTCTTCGACCCATCAGGCCTTTCTCAAAATCTTCTCCATCTTGTCGACCTTATCAGACAAGATCAATTCTTTGGTGTCTAGGATTTTTAGGATTTTCAACCATACAGGTGGTCTACAACTCTGGTTTGCAAGGCTTGGATTAGCACTTGGCACTGAGTCTGGATTCTGGCCTGATTGGCCACAGCAGTGTTAACCCCATTAACTGTCTGCTATAATTCCAAGATTTCCCTCATCATGTCTGTCATAGTCAATTTTGGGTTTACTATTGGTAATCTCAACTGCTTTACACGTCTGAGTCGTCCACTCGGAGATTGGGCCCAAGTGTGTATAGGTTCTTCTCAACATGAAGCTATATTCTCAGGCCTCTGAACTGAAAGGACTCGTGTAAACTGGATAACTCGTTAGTCGAGTCTAAACTCGAAATAAACTCGTGTTCGACAAAGGGACGAGAAAATAAAAACGAAACCTAAACGGGGTGCTTATTACACAAAAAAAAGCATTCATAAAAGAAAATCACATAATCCTAAAAGAATTATTAATACTAAAAGAAAGGATCTAGGAAGCTATATGCAACAAGAGAAGCCTAGTTGGTCTGCATTCAGTGTACCTTCTAAATAAAGTCAAGAATATACCTTCTAATGCTAAGAATGATGCAAGGAATAGTTTTACGGTACACAATAAATCTTTTTGCCACATCTATGAGAGCATGCGGCCAAAAAACTTGTTGGCTTTCCTGACATAGCCCCAAGACAGTAAACTGACCAAAATATCGGGTAGGCAGAGCGGGGGTTTGAGAATTAAACACACAAATATGCACAATGCGAATGCAAATACCAATGAAAAGTTTACAACAAGAACCATTGACTTTTCCAGTTAAGCCCTCTAATGATTGTTTTTTTTTAGAAAACCTATCATCAGCAGAGTCGTTATAAAAACTATGGGCGTTTTCAGGGAGGACGGTGCGTTGAATACCTATTTTTTTTAGAAAATTGATCTTTGCTTTTTAAAATAAGAAAATCCAAGATATCTTAGCACGTTTTAAGAAAAATAGAGTCGCCACTTGATTTTTAAAAAAAATCAAGAAAAATAAAAAAAAGGCCATGGGTCTTTTTTAAATGTAACCAGAGAAAAAGAGGGTTCAAGGGCTAAAGTATGAGAAGGGAAGGTGTTAAGCACCCATTTCGCCCAACTGTGAGGTTGGCCTCTACTTTGTCAATACTGGATCTTGTTTTAAGTTTTTCAAAGATAGCATATACAGAATAGGAGATTAGAGAGAGTCCGTAAAAAATCAAACAAAGAAGAAAAATTTTAACTATAATCCTAAGGGTCATGTAACTTGGTTATCATTTCTAAACATGACACACGTATTATTTGAGAAAAGCAAAGCGAAAAATATGCAATGAAAAGTTAGGTGAAGCAAGAAAAAGCCTAAGAGTCATGCTACACAGTTTTCGTCACTATCATGCTATATACAAACTATACAGAAAGAATAGAAGAGATTCGAACACTATTTTTAAACTACTGGATCCATAAAAAAACTCATGGCCAAAGCAACCAACGTTGCAGCCGTGACAAAATAAATTACAAAACTTGTGGCCGTGACAAATATAGGGTTACCGCAATAAAAGGAGATGTAAAAAGTGACGGCCGTGACAACCAAAGGTTGCGGCCAGGGTATTTTTGAGGTCCAGAGGAGGTGTTCAACGTGCAAGGTCCAATAAAAGCTCAAATGAATGGGATGTATAGGATGGAGACCATAACCCACTTTATCAAGGCTAGATCTATCATCATTTATCCCATACAGTAACATTTATCTAGAAACAGAATGTTCAAAACATTAAAAAAAAAAAGATAACATAACGCTTATAATACAATTTTCATGTTATGTGTCTCACAAAAAGTTCACGGCCGTAGCTACAAAATGTTGCGGTCGGGACAAAAATAAAGAGAAAAGTTGTGGCCAAAAGCAAATAAATAGCGGCTGTAATATTTGGGTCAAAATAACTCGCGACCGTAACATCCGAGGGTCACGACCGTCAGGTTTTCAAAACCAGAAAGACTTTTTCTTGCATCCAGTGTACCAGTAAATACGAAAACTAATTGAGATATACTATTCTATGAGATACAGGAGGTTATAGACATGCTATTTAGCATGAAAATTTATATGAACATGCTTGATATGAATAGATATTGAGGAAATAAATATCGAATGGAAACCTTAACCATGACACCCTCGTGAGAGTGAATGTGAGGGTTTGAAAAAATGTCACGATTTTCCTAAGGTTACCTCGTCTAGATGGTTACCTTGAATGCTCTCTTAGATGTGGGAGTCGAATATCGCCAAGTAACCCATGCTCCAAGACCTCACCGGTGCAAGCAAAGTCACGAACGAGGTCCAAAAGTATCGGGAATAGGAGTATCGGGTGGAAAAAAAAATGGTAGAGTATCGGTGTTGAGGTCTTACTCTTCTTGTTTTCTGTGGAGAATGGATCATATTTATAGGCAAGGTGGGAGCTCAGACATCTTTTGGAATGTTGTCACCTATCCAAAAAGTTGTCAAAGTGGTGGCCGCTTCCTTTATTGCACGAACAGTGTGGGCCGCGTCCTTCATTTGTACGAACAATGCTGGCCGTGACTTTCAAAAGTCGCGACTAGGTTTAGGGTTCAAAAAGGTTGCGGTCGTGACAAAAGGAAGTCGTGGCCTGTTCTAGGATCACAAAAAGGCCGCGACCATGAGGGTAAGGACACGGCCTATTATAAGGTTTTGAAAAAGGTGGCGACTAGATGTTGCAGCATGAAGGTTTTTTGTTGTTTCTTAGGTTTTGAACTGAATTCTTGACTTTTCTTGCTGAGAGTATCCTTGAGCACAATTCCCATGTTTTCGTTATTAGAGAACATTCGAGATGGGTAACTAAGATTCAGCTTGGTCAAAATGGGGTGTCCACAACCAGCATCTTCAATAACCTCTCTTTAGCTTCCCATTAATTGTATGCTTCTCCCCTAAACATAAATGCAATAAGATAGACCCTATCATCTTCATTCACTCCTAACCTATTCAAGATGCGAACTGCATACTTTAACTTGTTTTTTGCCCCAGTGGAGTTAAGAGTCCCTATGATCTCTTTTGCTTCCAAATCCTTGAATTGTTTAATTAGTGAATTACTAGTTCTTTCCATCTGTACCATGATCCATCTCGCAGTCTATTCTATCAATCTTCCAATTGCTTCTAACATTCTAGTTGTTAGGTCAGATTCTGCTAATTCTACTTGTTAGAGCTGGTATATTGAAAATCATGTTTTTAGTATTTAATTTTATTTTTAATAAAGTTAATTTTTTATTTTATGAAAATCTTTATGAACAATGCATATATATTATTTCTTTAATATTATGCATAAATGTCCAACATTCTGTACAGTATTTAATCTGGTATGTAAAGTACGGCTTGCACACAAAAGATAAGATTTTAGGTTATTGCAGAATATAAGTTTTATGTTCACAGTTTAGATGAAAATGAACATACCATCTGTATGGCTGTAACACGGAGTTTTAGTAGGTCTGTCTTAGTTACGGAGACTCTCTGTACTAGTACACTTTATGTATTGAATGGGACACATTGGGATAATTAATTGTATACTGATTATATAAATTAATTCACATCCCAAGATTATTATGAATAGTGCTTATGCTCTTAATCCTAAAATAATTATTGATTTGCGTATATTAAATATTCGTTGTTTTAATTCATTAGATGGTGAGATCTTATATGGGTCTATATTCCCGGTGAGTTGTATAGTTGTATTATTTATATGGTAATATTAATTATTAACGAAATTCACATCTCGAATGTTCGGGATTGATGATACTTCCTTAAGGAAGCTTATAAGTTTTGACCGGGCCAAACCCTGTAGGTAGATCTGATTATCCAGCGGTCAAATAACTTAAAAAGAAGGACTTAAGAAATTTCAAGACGCCGATTAAATTAAAATTTTCAGTAAATAAATTTAATTTGCGGGTATCGAGAATCTTATCGTGGGGAGAAATATTAAGCATTTAATAGCAGGAATTGAAGAAGGTCTAGACATTATGGGTTAGAGTGCAATTATAGTTGTTCAATGGTGTGAACTGTAATTCAGTATTTTATAAAAATTGCAAAAATTGCTACAAGATTTTCATAATTGCAGATACCACTATGAGGTTTGCTTAATTTCAGAAATTGCTGATAGGTGTATGTGTTCCACTGAAAGTTTTAGTTATAATTACTTCATAGGTCGCTACTGTAGCCATATAAATATGCGGGTAAACTGAACTAGTTTCATAACTTGTTTTCAAGACTAAAGCTGTCCAGGATCTTCCGGTACAAGTTCTCAGAGGATTATAACTCATACTATATCCCGAAATCGCATAAAAGAATATAGTAGAAGGTCTGAAGGGAGCTTTAACTCAGAATTAAAATCGTGGTTAAAGAATCGATCGTTAAAAGGTATTCTTATAAATTAACTGTAGTTGCACAGGTTTTTATTTTGATCGTTCTTCATCACAAATTTTATCTAGAGCCCGTTTTGACATTTTCCCATCCCATTAATTTTTTACCAAAAATTTTTTGCAAAAAAAATAATGATCTTGGCAGGTTGAATATCCAACAATACGAAGAACAGGTGGTGGCACCGGTGGTGGTTTCGGGACTTACAGGTCACAGATCGCGGTACTTTTTTCACAATTTTTTGACTTATTTTTTCATCAACCTTTTTTTCACTTTTTAAGCTTAAAAACAGTACTAAAACATGTCCCAAAAAAAACTACATAAAAGCAGCCTTGCCGACAACACCACGGGCGGTGGTTTCGGGCCATTTTTTGATTGTTTTTTTATGTTTTCGAGACTGATTTTGAACAAGTTTTTTGGCATAAAAATGCAGTAAAATATCACTAGAAAAATAGTCCAAAAAATTGGAAAAAAACCAAGCCAAACAGTGTGCAAAAACAGCAGCGGCCCAGGTGGCTAGAGACGGCGCTGGCCGGCGGCCCTTTAAGGCTATTTTGGGGTTTTTCGGGACTATTTTCGAAGCATACTTTGAAACAACGGATTGCTAGATATTTGAACTATTTTTTCAAAAAAATATTGGCTCAAAAAGACCACTAAAAAAAGCCCAAACGGGCGGCGGAACAGGGCGGCGGCAGCAACTTCTAGGAAGTTTTTTGGCAATTTTTTGGGTTATTTTCGAGATGGTTTTTTGACAAAAAAAATACTACTTTTTTAGAGATATTTTTTGGTATAAAAAGCGTAAAAAATAGAGTACTGAGGTGGCAGCAAATGATATACTTGTATATCACACAGCATCAAAAAATTCTAATGTAATCGGGATACAGAAATCAGAGACGAACAGGGATTATTACAGCTTATCTTCAACAAGAGACTGAAATTCTTTAGCGTTTCTCTCTGCGCCCCTGATCCTGTGAGCGTCCCCCACCTTGCTGTCCCCGACTGTCTCTGTCTCGGCGCATCTCATTCAGAGTATCCTCCACATTCATGGCGGCCTCCACTAACTCTATAAAAACCTGTAACCTGAGTGCAAACACTCTGTCTCGGATAACGGGTCTCAAACCCCTCTCGAACCATTTCGCACAGAACTCATCAGTAGGTACGATCTCCTATGCCAATCTAGATAGGCTAGTAAACTCATCCTCATACTCAAGCACTGTCATCGTCCCCTGTGTCAGAAACAGGAAGTCCTCTCTGTAGCGATCCCTCAGAGTCGCTGGAAAGTATTTCTCCAGAAATACCTTCGTGAATGTATCCCAGGTGCCTGCCACCGTGGTCTTGGCGAACTTCCACCACATATGACCACTCCCTCTCAGCTGGAAGGCAGCACATATAACTCTCAGATCATCTTCCTCAATCTGAAGCGAGTCAAGGATCCTGGTAACCAGCTCCAGCCACTCAGTGGCAACCGTGGGATTGGGATCCGCAGAAAAGGTAGGAGGGTCAAGACGGAGAAACTCACGCATCGCGACTGTCGCCCTCGGTTCAGGTATGGTCTCTCTCCCCTAGAGGCCTCAGCCAGTTGCCGGATGGAGCCGACCATCTCACGCAACAAATCTCCCTCAGCAACAAGTCCTTGGGGTGCATTAGCGTCCCCAATATCTGGGACTGGAACGTCCCTTCGGCCAGAACCACAACCATGGCCTCGACCTCGGCCTCCTCCCCCTCACGTCGTGGACATAACTTTATACGAAAGCAACATAACAGGATAAGAATCCATACAACATGTTATTGCTAACGAAAGCAACATGTTATTGCTAACCAATAAGAAATACTTGTCACTCTAAACAACCTACTCAGATTTCTTGCTAGAAATCACGTCCGCGAAATGCGTCTCTAACATGGCTCCCAAGTATGTTAATCCAAACGCCCGAAGGCAAGACTAATCAATCCTAAGGTCCAACCTC
>JAUMHN010149560.1:0-22882 GCA_032360265.1 Heliamphora ciliata
GTAATTAATTTTATACTAACTATATAAATTAATTCACACCCCTATGTTATTATGAATAGTGTTTATCCTCTTAAATCCTTAATTATTAATTAAGGGGGTATCAGGATTGACGATACCCCTTAAGGATGCTTATAAGTTTTGACCGGACCAAACCCTACAGGTGGATTTAATTATCCGACGGTCAAATAAGTTAAGCGGAAGGGCTTATGGAATATCAAGATGCCAATTAAATTAAACTGTCAGTAATTAAATTCAATTGGTGGGTATCGAGAATCTTAACGTGGAGAGAAATGGTAAACATTTAATAACAGGAGCTCAATGCAAGAAGGTATTGAGATTATGGGTCAGGGTGCAATTATAGTTCTTTAGTGGTGTGAACTGTAATTCAGTGTTTTATGAAAATTGTAGAAACCGTTTTCTCTTTTCATAATTACAGAAACCACTGGTAGGTATCTATGTTCCACTAGAAGTCTTACTTATAATTACTTTTCAGGTCCCTGCTGTAATATTATATATAAGCGGGTAGGCTGAACCAGTTTTAGATATATCATTAATATATTATATTTTTTCTCTTAAGACTAAATATATCTGGGTTCTTTCGGTACAAGTTCTCGATAGTCCGTATCCCACACTACATTCGAGGATCGCATAAGGGAATACGGTAGAAGACCTGACAGGAGTTTTAACTCCGAATTAAATCGTAGTTGAAGAATAGATCGCTAAAAGGTATTTTTCTAATTTAACTTTGGTTACACGGGTTTCATTTTGATCGTTCGTCGTCAAAAGTTTTATCTGGAGCCAGTTTCGGCGTTTGGCCATCCAATTAATATTTTTTCAGAAAATCGTTTACAAAAACAATGATCTTGGCAGTTTTCCCTCCAACATATAAGTGGGAGGTTGTTAGAGTTGTATATTGAAAATCATGTTTTTATTTTAATTTTAGTATTTAATTTTATTTTAATAAAATTAATTTTTTATTTTATGAGAATCTTAATAAGCAATGTATGCAATATCATTTATTTAATATTATGTATGGATGTCCTTTATTTTGTACTGTATTTAATCTGATGTGTAGAGTACAGCTTGCACACAGAAGACTAGATTTTAGGTTCTTGAAGAATATAAATTTTTTATTCGCAGTTTAGATGAAAATGGACATACCATCGGTATGACTGTAGTATAGAGTTTTAGTAGACCAGTCTTGGTTATAGAGAACAAATAATAGCATTGTCTATTATTCCGACTCTCTGTGCTAATACACTTTGTGTGTATTCAACGGGACACATTGGGGTAATTAATTTTATACTGACTAAATAAATTAATTCACACTCCAAAGTTATTATGAGAGTACTTATGCTCTTAATCCTGAAATAATTATTAATTTACGTATATTTAATATTCGTTATTTTGATTCATTAGAGGGTGCAATCTTATATGGATCTATATTCCCAGTGAGTTGGATAGCGGTTTTAATTATATGGTGAATATTAATTATTAACGGAATTCATATCTCGATTGTTCGAGATTGACGATACCCCCTTAAAGAAACTTATAAGTTTTGATCAAGCCAAACCCTACCGGTGGATTTGATTATCCGGTAGTCAAATAAGTTAAGCATAAGGGCTTGAGAAATTTCAAGATTCTGATTAAATTAAATTATCAATAATTAAATTTAATTGGCGGGTATCGAAAATATTTACGTGTAGAGATGGATTAAGCATTTAATAACAAGAGCTCAATGTAAGATAGTGTTGAGATTATGGCTTAGGTGCAATTACAGTTCTTTAGTAGTATGAACTGTGATTTTGTATTTTATAGAAATTGTAGAAACCGCTGCAAGATTTGCATAATTAGAGATACCACTGAGTGGTTTGCATAATTACAAAAATCACTGGATACGTATCTGGGTTACACTAGAAGTCTTTGTCATAATTACTCCACATATCCCTGTTGTAACCCTATAAATATATAGGTAGGCTAAACCAAATTCATAATTCATCTTCATGACTAAGGTTGACCAGGTTCTACCAGTACGAGTTCTCGAAGGATCGTGGCCCACATTACGTTCAAAAATTACATAAGGGAATACAGTAGAAGGTCTGACTGAAGCTTCAACTCATAATTAAAAGTTCATAGTTGGAGAATCGACCAAAAAAGTTATTCTTCTAAATTAACTGTGGTGGCACGGGTTTTTATTTTGATCGTTCGACATTAAAAGTTTTATCTGGAGCCCATTTCGACAATTGCCCATCCAGTTATTTTTATCGAAAGATAGTTTACAAAAACAATGATCTTGGTAGTTTACCTCCAACAGGATGTCGCATACTTATGGAATCCACAATCCCATGTCTTCTGCTTCAGTCTTGAAGAATTGTGCCCTACTATAGAGGAGTTTTCTACTATTCTGGACCTCACTTCGAGATAATCTGTATCAGTGCCGACTTTCTTCCTTTCTAACCGGCAATAGATAATACAATTCTGTGGCTTATCCAAAATGAAGGCTTCCCTTTTGACATTTGAAGACTGTCTTGACATTCCCTGGATTATTGAAAGGTTTCGTCCTACCGACGACCTCAGCGACCTTGGCTTTCAGTTGCGGCGTCATTATGCCTTGTGCTTTTGCTTTCTTGCCCGTTACCTCTTGGTTCCTTCTAATGGACGTGCCAACTGCTCACTAGCTAACTTTGCGGGTCAGATGTAGTTGGGAAAGGACTTTGTTTCAATGGTGCTTGCCGAGATCCTGATTGGCTTGGATGCTGTTCATCGAGACACAACAACTACTTTTTCTAGCACCCTTTACTTCTTCAGGTATACTTCTTCCTTTTTAGTAATTATTTATTAGCCTACATTCATTTAACGTTTTCAACCTTTCGAGATGCCCGCGTGTTGGTCCTTGGCCCCTCACAGCCTTCTTTCATCGAAGGTAAGAGATCAATCACCTCCCACTTGCTTCTTCCCCGAATCTTGGATGGTCAATTTATCCACTGCCCAGTCATCAAACCAACTTCAGAACTCAACAGGGTACGCACCATGCATAGTATCATTAGTTAAGACCCAGAAGAATTGTATCACTTCCTTTATGTGGAAGAGCATATTTGTAGACTAATCACCTCCTACTTGCTTCTTCCACAAGTCTTCGACGATAAATTGACCCTCTCTTGAGCCTTTATCGAGGGCCCTCCTGCTATACCCTAAAGGATTCAGTTTCACCCCAACTCAACCCTCACGGGTGCGTTCATGCCTATCTACAGACCATGAGTACCTAAAATCCTTGCTCTCTCATATAATATGGTGTCGTCCAAGGCCGCTCTTTTGGTCTTCTGGATAGCTCCCTTCTACCCCTTCATCTAGTTTAGGTTCAGACCCCAAGGGCTCATCATCATGTCCACCTTCTACCCCTTCATCTAATTCAAGCTCGGGTTTCAAGGGCTCATCATCACGCCTTCTTTCTTCCCCTTCATCTAATTTAGGCTCGAGCTGCAAGGGCTCATCATCAGGCCCCCCTTTATCCTTTCATCCAGTTCAGGTTTGGAGTGCAAGGGCTTATCATCATGCCCCCTTCTATCCCTTCATCCAGTTCAAGTTTGGGCTGCAAAGGCTCATCATCATACCCCCCTTCTATCCCTTCATCCAGTTCAAGTTTGGGCTGCAACGGCTCATCATCACTCTCCCCTTCTATCCCTTCATCCAGTTCAGGTTCGGGCTACAAGGGCTCATATTCACTCTCTCCTTCTATCCCTTCATCCAATTCAGGTTCGGGCTGCAAAGGCTCATCATCACGCCCCCTTTTATCCCTTCATCCAATTTAGGTTCAGGCTACAAGGGCTCTTCATCATGCCCCCTCCTACCCATCTCATAGCCCTTGTTGGCCATTTTTTGCAAAACTGAGTAATTGCTCGCTCCTTCGCTCTTTCTCGCTTCTTCGCTTAAAAGCTCCTTTTCTACTTTTCTCTCCTCTCCTTTTACTTTACTTCTTACTTTTTACCGATTTCTCTTGGTTTCCACCTCTTAACCTCTCTTACAGATTTAGCTGATGAAGAAGGTAAACCTCATGCAGAAGCTAGCCACTGACAGGTACAATGTCGTGGTCCTTGTGTATCACCCTTATTACCAGTATGCACTACTGAGATGGCTTGGAGGCAGTATTCTTTCTCACTTACAGGAGTAGACATTATCTGGCAGTGCTCCTAGTGGCAGATCTCCACCATGACCTTAACCATTATGGACCATCCTGGCATTCTGTTGATTAGTTTGCGACTGTCTGCTTTCTATTATCCACACAGGATCATGAGGTAGTTCGGTCACAGTCAGATCATATTCCATGGCGTTTAAGGTCGTTTGTACTCATCCTTCCTTTAGTCCCCATTTCTGGCGAGGTATCAAGAGGTTTGGCTATTTCGCTCACTGATGGAGATGCATGAGCTGTAGTGTCCAGAACTCCTCGAGGAGTACAAGGCATGGTTGATCCAAGATAGAGAGAAACAAAAGAAAGAAGAGGGAAAATAGGAAGCGAAGAGGATGAAGATTTGAGGGACTTACTTTGCTTTTTAGATTTCATAGCTTTCTTTTTTTTTACTTTTTAGAGTTTGAGACTTGCACGACTGCCCTATTTTTAAAACCCTGTAATCAATGCTGAAATGAAGTATTCCACTTTTATTTTGAAAAAGATATACAATTATCTTAAGTTTTTTGATTTTTGGCAATGTGAATGACTTTATTATCATAATTCAAAGATAAATTTGCATTGATCTTTACTTGGATTCAAAGATGGCTAAAACAAAGAAGGTGGCCAAACTTCTTTAAAAAAAACTACCTACGCATCCCAAGAAAGTGGAATCAAGTCTTAATCTAGTTCGGGCCTGGTTTATTCTTGGGTTTTAACACTCTCTTTTTGGGGTGCTCTAACTTTTTCCAAGGTCGCTCTTTCGGATTTTCGACCTTGCGGGCTGCTCTAACTTTTGCCTGGGCCACATTTTTTATTTTTAACCCAGTAAGCTTTTATTTTATTTATTTTTCTCTCAAGAGTAGTATTTCTTGAGCTGATCCATGTTGATCGGAGTGGAGAATGCGTTACTATCCAAATTCATGATAATTACTGCACCACTGGTCATAATAGTTTTGATCAGAAATGGCATGGACCAATTTGGCTTGAACTTGCCACTTGGGTAAAAAACAGAAGCCCTGATTTCCTTGAGAACTAAGTCACCTTCTCTTAGATCCTGGGTCTTGACCTTCTTATTTAATGCTCGGGCTATCCTTCTTTAGTATCCTTGTATATAGAATAGAGCCTGCAATCTTCTTTCATCAAACAGGAGTAGCTCTTCCATCCGATTCCTCTGTCATTCTACCTCCAAAATACTAGCCTAATCCACTACTCTTAGTGAAGGGATTTCCACCTCAATGGGCAGTACAGCTTCCATTCTATAAACTAAAGAGTAAGGCGTGGTTCCTGTTGAAGCTCTAATCGACATCCTATACCCCAAAAGTGCAAACGATAGATGTTTTGGCCAATCTTTGTGTGAGCTGATCATCTTTTACAGAGTTTTCTTTACATTCTTGTTTGCTTCTTCAACTATCTCGTTGGTTTGTGGGCGGTATGGTGACGACTTGTGGGTCACTATTCGATATTCTTCAAAAATGTCCAAGATCTCTCATTGGAAGTGCGAGCCGTTATCTGAGATGACCTCATGAGGAACCTCATATCAACAAATGACATTCTACTTGATAAACTTGGTAATGTGAAAGGCTTTCAACACCGAACAAGAGGCACCTTCCACCCACTTGGTAAAATAGTCAATGGCCACCAAAATAAATTCATGACCATTTAAAGCCTTTAGAGTTATTCTACCAATCACATCAATGCACCATACTAAAAATGACCATGGTGATGTCAGGCTATATAGTTGGGATGGGGGAATGTGCATAAGGTTCGCATGGATACCCTCGTTTGTACAACTTTCCTCCGTAAATAACAAACTGTGCAGATAATCTCTTTATTGCTCTTTTGTCTTTTTTGTTGGCAAACTTAGGGTATTCTCCATTTTTCACAAAGTATTGAATGTCAAAGTACCAAGGGAGTTCGTCTGTGCTTTCTTCGATTGACGCCGTCATTTCATATGATGGTTTTCTCTTTTGCTCGATTATCAACGGTCTCATATTAATCCTGGGTCATATGTCAATCATTGTCGCCAAAGTAGCCAGTGCGTCGGTGAACTTGTTCTGCAGTCTCAGAATATGAGTGAAGATCACTGATTCAAAGCACGGTATCAACTTCTCTAATTCTTGATGGTAAAGGATCAGTGTTACGTCCTTGACCTTTCATTCTCCTCTTGCCTGTGAGACTACTAATGCTGAATTCCTAATGACTTCCAACTTTTTTGCCACCAGTTCTAGGGCTACCTCTAACCCGGCTAAGTATGCTTCATACTCAACTTGGTTGTTGGTAACCTCAAAGTTGAGCTCTAAAGACAAAGGAATATGTGATTCGTCAGGAGTGACAAGGAGAACTCCTATTCTATTTCCATACTGATTAGATGCATAATTAAAATACAAAATCCATTTATCATCCTCGACTCCCATGTGTTGCTCATCCAAAAACTGGAACTCGCCGTCTTTGTCTCCTTCAATTGGTTGATTTGCCAAGAACTCTGCCACGACTCTACCTTTTACTGACTTTCAGGTGACATACTTGAGATCAAACTC
The DNA here is from genome assembly GCA_032360265.1 of Heliamphora ciliata. NCBI lineage: Eukaryota > Viridiplantae > Streptophyta > Magnoliopsida > Ericales > Sarraceniaceae > Heliamphora > Heliamphora ciliata. Next base: position 6,703 of record JAUMHN010149560.1, read on the forward strand.
TGACAGTAGTAACAACCACCAGGCCAGCCTTCTTGTTAGTACCGGCTTCTCGAATAAGTACTTTAACGGATCCATTTGGGAAATTACATTCACTATGAAAGACATCATGTAATGCCTTAGTTTTCAGGAGGCTCAAACCAAAACCCAACATGTCTTTTCTAGTGGAGTATATCGTATCTCGAACCCAGTCATCTTCTTGCTCAAGTAGTAGACTGCCTTCTCAACTCTAGTTTCTCCTTCTTGTGTTAGCATGCATCCCATAACTGAGTCAGTCACTGACAAATAGAGAATCAGTGGCCTATCGGGCTCGGAAGGAGCCAAAACAGGTGAATTTTATAAATACTAATGCACGAATTCGAAGGCGTCTTAGCATTTTTTATCCCATTCGAACTTAACCCCTTTCTTTAGCAGGCGAAACAACGGCTCATTGGTGGTTATCAGCTTAGCTATGAACCGGTTGATGAACTGTATCTTACCCAGAAATTCCCTAACTTCTCGCTCGGTCTTTGGAGGAGGCATTTTCATGATTGCCTTAATTTTTTACGGATCAACCTCGATACCTCATTGAGTAATCATAAATTCGAGCATTTTTCACGTTGTAACTCCAAAGACGCACTTCTGTAGGTTGAGCCGCATCTTGTACTTTCTGATCCTTTCATAGAACTTTTGCAATGTTATGATATGGTCATCCTGATCCTTGGACTTCACTATCATATCATCCACATACACCACAATTTTCTTATGTATCATATCGTGCAACAAAGTAATGGTAGCTATTTGATAGGTTGTCCCTATATTTTTCAAACCAAATGGCTTCACACAATAACAATAGGTGCTCCAAGGCATAGTAAATGTCGTCTTTTCTCTGCCTTTCAGGGTCCATTAGGATTTGATTGTATCCAGAGAAACCGTCCATGAATGACAAGAGGGCGTGCCCCGTTATACTGTCCACCAAGATATCAATATGAGGCAATGAAAAATCATCCTTCGGACTGGCCTTGTTGAGGTCCCAGAAATCCACACATACTCAAATGCTTCCGTCTTTCTTCAAGACCGGTACGATATTGGTCACCCATTTCGGATACTCGGTTACCATAACGAATCTAGTGCCCATTTTAGCCGTATTCGTCTCAATTTCTATTTGACCAATTTGGCATTGGGATACAAAGGGATATGGTGTTGAACAATCTCGGGGTCAATACCGAGCATATCCTCGTAGGACCATACAAAGATGTCTTTTAATTGTTTTAATAAAATTATTAATTGTTCACATTCAACTAGAGATGATGAAGAACCGATTTGCACAATTTGTGGATTAGTTTCATTACCCAGATTAATTGACAAGGTTTCTTCAGTTATAGGTTGAGCACGCATTTTTTTTTTCTCTTTTTATTAAGGCTTTTATTTATTTGGAGACATCTCTGTCAAATTTAAAATCGTCAAAAAGAGTTTGAAACAAATCAGACAAAGTAGAGTAACTAGAAATCTCGTTCATTTCATTAATATCAAAGAGAGAAGGGATTACAAGCTCAAAAGCAACAGTAGGAGAAGATGCACAGACGTGTGTGCTCTCCAACACAGACTCACATAACTCAGACTCAGACTCGAGACATGCATCATACAAAATACATGACTCTAAGGACCAGTTTTTAACATCTCTTGTAGTCACGTCTATGATAAGCCTGGTGTAGTTGGCCGACATGGCGCAGCCCATCATCAGGTAGTCCTGATCAGCTAGGCACATTTGAGTCATCTTCTCGCTGAATAACGCTCCCATGCTAATGCTGACTAATTTGTCCACCCAGTCCTCTTCTTTAATCTTCTCTTCTTTCTTCTCTTTTTCCTCTGTTGCTTCTTCTTCCTCTGTATCTGATAACTTGTGGTTGAAGAAAATTTCCAACCCTGGAAACCTCTTATTAGTTTCCTCATCAAACTATAACTCCAGAAAATAACAGTACGAAAAGTCTTCACCCTCTTTAACGAAGTAACCTTTCAGCGTTCCCGAATACTTGACCTTCTTTCTCTTCTGCCCTTTCTTTAACTCCTTCAAATCTGCATCTGTTGGTCCATACCCAAGCCCGAAGCATTGCGAGGTTGGCAACACTTGGATGGGCTCCGGAATTTCTTACTGCTTACGACCCAACCCCATTCCCAAAAAGTAAGACTGGATCCCACTCAGGAATAGAGATTAATGTAGCTCTCTTCCTTCTTTAATAGCATTTGTTCAGCCTGAGCCTCGTCAAACTGGATCCCACTCAGGAATACATCGCCCTCCATATGCTGGATTTCTAGGAGGGTCGAACCTTTTTCACTTGGGGGTTAAATACTATCTTCCCCGTAGATAGTTAGCATTGTCCCATTCTTAATCAATTTCAACTTCTGGTGAAGGGTAGAGGGAACGACTTGTACATCAGGCTCGTAGAGCCAAGGTCGCCCCAACAACAAATTAAAAGATGCTAGGACATCCAGCACATGGAACTCCACCACGGTTTCCAAAGGTTCGACCGACAAAGCGAATGATACCAGTCCAACTACATCCCTCCTTGTATTATCAAAGCCCGAACTCCTTGATTGTTGGGTGTGAAATGATCCCGCTTCATTCTCAGGAAAACTGTAATTCTGAGTAGGCAGGCATTCGGTGCTGAATCATTGTCGATAAGCGTCACTAAAACCTACTTCTCCAGACACTTAATGGTGATATGCGATAGCTTGTTGTGATTTCTCCCTTCTAGTGGTAAATCTTTATCAAAGAAAGAAATTACCCTAGTCTCTACAGCTAGCAGAATTAACCCAATCAACTGCTCGGGAGTTACGTCTATCAAAACATTGGCCTTATTCAGAACCTTCAACATGGCTTGCCAATGCCTGTGTCAAGCAATCAGCAATCCCTAAATGTTGATGTTGACCTGAATCCTTTTCAACCCCTTCCTCAAGATCCAAAAATCCTGGCATCGTGTTCTCGACTTGTCTGATCTCGACAACGTGCAGAGAACTTTCAAATTCCCACAGGTCATCCAAATTGACGCACTCTAATCTTCCTTTTCTTTCTTCCTCGTCTTCTACTACCCATGTGTTGTCAATGTCGTCTAACCCCCGAATATCTTCCCTAATGTAATCCACTTGCTGTTCTCAGGCAGCACAAAATTTAGTCCACTCATCTCCATTTGACTTTAGAACCTTTCGGATCAACCAATAAGACTGCATTTCATCGATATAAACTTCCTCCTAAAAAAGCTAAGGAAGAGCAATGCCATCTAGCATATAACCGAATCCATATAACTGTACTGGGTAGTCTAACGGCTAGTCATCATCCACATTGCGCTCTTCTTGGTTGTCGACCTGAACCACCATTTGATATTCCTCTCAAGCATCGCCATTCCACTCTTCCATTATGTCCCACCCATTTCCAGCCATAATCAGTGAACAAGACAACTAGTCTTTAACAACTGGAACACATAGGCGCGGCAGATACGCCGAACAGATATACCAACTAGGATCTTCTGACTACCCCAGATACATACAATTCACCCCAACCTATTTAGCATGATTCAACAATGGATTGGTTGTGACTTGGATTTTTGAACAGTCGATGGAGGTGGAATGACCTTATTGCCAATTAAATTCTGGATTTAATGGTAGAGTCGTAGGCAATTGTTAGTCAAATGTCCATGGCTTTGGTAAAATGCACAGTACTAGAAAGGGTTAAATCTTGGCGGTAAGGGGTTTAGTAGTGGGATTGGATCCAAAAATTTTATTAGCCCTTTCTCGACAAGTCGATTCAGGGCTGTAGACAATGATATATTGAGGGGAGTAAAAACTCTCCTTGGTATCCTTTGCTGTAGTTGTGGATTATTTCTGGGTGGTGATGCAGGAGATGAGGAATTTAGTTGTTCGGATTAAGGGTTTAGAAGGTTAACCTCGTTCGATCGAGAGACAAGGTTGGCAAAAGCGGTGGGTTGGCTTTGATTGTTTGTGGGGTAAGACCATCTTAGTTTCTAACTTGGCTCAGATTTCTCAATATCTTCTGACTAGATCGCGTCATCAATCTGAACCCCGACATGAAACAACTACTTAAATTCCGAGAGCGATTATATTATCAGATAACGCTTCAATAGAGATTGAAGATTCTTAACTACGATCCTCACCTATTCCTTTTCTATTAGTTGATTTGTCATTTTGGTCAACTTTCCTCTTCACCTGGTTAGAAAGTCCACAAATGACTCCCGACCCTCCTGCTGGGTGGTTTCGAGTTCTCGGGTAGTGACATCCAACTGGACGTTATAACTGCACTGACTAGAGAAGGCGATGGCAATGTCTTCCCATGTCCTGGTCTTTGCAACATCTAGGGAGAGAAACCATTTTTGTGCTGCCCCAAAGAGTGAGCAGTGGAATAACTGAGCCTTCGGCTAATCATCGATCCCCATGGGAGAAAGGGTACCGACGTACATCCTCAGATGAATCTGAGGATCTCTAGTTTTGTCAAACTTCTTCATCTTCGGCATCTTAAATTTTTTGGCAACTTGACAAGTGGGAATAAGCACAAACTGCCTATTTTCAGCATGTATTCTTCCACTCCCTTTGTTTTTCTCAGTACTTTTTTTCATTCTGTCGATCTTTTCTACTGGCGCAGATCCCTTAGACTGGGTTGTGTTTGCCTCCTCTACTATGACTTGATGAGGAACTCGCGGTGGTACAACGATCGGCGGCCCTTTCTGTCCCAGATTATCAGGCAAGCGATAATCATTTAGATCATTTTGCTACTCGTTGACCCCTAACAAGCGAGCTTGGATTGCTCGAATCTGAGCCTAACACTGGTTCTGATCCTGCGTCTGCTATTCGACTGCCCTCTGTATCTCAATAATTTCCCTCATCAAGGTTGTTAGATTCACTTCATTCTCTGCCATCTCAGATGATTTCGCTGTCCATTCAGATATTTTATAAAGTCTTCCTGTTACTGACCTGACCCAAACACGCACTGGATGTGATTCTTCTAATTCAATGATCTAATATCGGAACAACCTTGGAACCCAAAAGAAGAAAAGTAAGTATCGAAAACTTCTAAGAAAAATCCCCAATAATAGATAGCTAAACAACTGGTTGTGAGCTACAAAATAGTAGAATGCCTCGGCTGGGCCCAAACCAATAGGAAATTGGATAGCACAACACCCAAAAACCTCAAAAAAGAAACCTAAAATCCATGCTAACACTAAACAAAGGATAACCGGGATAAAGGTATAACCAAAGATTCTACAAGCAAAACCAGGATGCACTCCGAGAGGAAAATAGATCTAACCTGAAGAAAAGCTTAAGCCGAAACATGGACAAGAATCCAAGAAAGAAAACAAACCTAAATAAAATCGAAAGCACAAAATTGACGCCTCGGGTAGAGCCCCCAAAGAGAAAAAGCTATCGAAAACAAAGGACTTAACCAAAGCCCTGGAAAGAAAATCGAGTTCCTAAAACTAGCCTAAGGCTAAGACCAAAAATTCGGGCAAAAACCCGAGAGGGAAACTATTCTAAAATAAACAAAAGTCGAAGGCAAACCCAAGTCGAACCTCGGGAGAAAAACTATTCTAAGCTAAGCAAATAAACAAAAGGTTCTAAACAAACACAAACAAAATATACAATTTAACAAAAATATTTAATCCTACCGGTTAAGCACTTAATGGGAATGTTCTAAGCTATTATATGTAGAAAAAGCCGATTTGGTCAATCACTCTGGGTACCTTCTGAATAGAGTTCAGAATATACCTCTCATGCCTGGTGTGGTACAGGACATGGTCAAATGGTACGCAATAACTCTTTTTTCGCACCTGTACAAGAGTGCAACCAAAAAACTCACCTGTTTTTCTAACATAATCCCGAGATAGTAAACTGACCGGAGTATCAGGTCGACCAAGAAAGGGGCTAAGAATGATCCAAATGCATGCGAGAATATAACTGAGAAAGTCAAATTAAGAACCAATGATGTTTTCGAGTCTAGCCCTCTTATTTGATTTTATAAACTAGTTCCCAGCGAAATCTCCAGAAAATACTGTGGCGCCGAAATTTAGGATTTGTTTTAAAACTAAAATAGAGAATTCAAGAGTTATTTTGAAAATCTTTTAATACCTTGAAAATCAAAATATCTTGAAAACCCTTTTTATTGAAAAATAGAGTCGCCACTTAATTTTTGAAAAAAAACCAAGAAAAACAAAAATGAACCGCTGATCTTGAAAACGTTAACCAGAGAAAATAAGGGTTCAGGGGCTAAAGTACGAATCAAGAGAGGTGTTATGCATCCCGTTTGCCCAACCGTATGGTTGGCCTCTATTAATCATCATTGGTTCTTTAAATATATTTCTCAAATGTATGCAAATACAGAAAATAGAGACAAAGAGAGAATAGCCAAAATTAAGTAATGAAAATACATAGTATGGGTATATAAAATGCCAAACAAAGAATAAAAGAAAATCATAGATCCTAAGGCATGCAAATTCTAGCTAAAGGATATATGAAGCAAACCGCAGGCAATATACATAGCATAAAATCATGTAAATGAAGCTAGAAAACCCTAATCGTGTCAAAATTAAATTAAGTATAACATGGGCTTAAATGAGAGAGAAAAAAACCTAAGGTTTTCTAAGTTTTAGACATGCAGATCAATACTACAAATCACATACTGAACAGAACACTGTAAAAACATAATTAAGCTACTAGAACAGAATTGAGATACTGGAAATAATTGAAGCGTGCGGTCGTAATATATAAAGGGTGCGGTCGCTAGGAATATGAAGTGAAAGTGCACGGGCACAATATTGAATTTTGCAACCATGGGAATGTTAGTGCCACAATGTCATGACCGTAACAATGAATGTTACGACCGTAGGGTTTTTAGGCATTGTTTTGCTAAATTTTAATGAAAAGTGTGTTGGGATGTGAATGTGTGATACATATGCAAAATAAAGCAAAGAAATAGAAGCATACTATTATGACTTCAACCCAAACATTATGAGATCACGAACAACTTGATTCTAAATATAATCTTAGAATCAAGCACATTTATAACTCAATTAATTAAGATCAATAACTTAACATATGAATGAGAAATTAAATCTAATTACGACAAAATCAAAGAAATAGACATACAATTCATGAATTGGTACTCAAAATTCTAATCCGACCTCTTCACTAGAGTAAAGAATGTGAAGAGAGAAGTATCGGAGATCCAATAGAATACCTGGGATGCAATAATCCTAATGAATCCTCAAGTGGTGATCAACTATCTGGTCCTCGAGTAGTAGTCCAATTCTAGTAGCTGGATCAAAGGCGAGCGAGAGTGTGAATTGGGATGTGAGTACCGGTGCATTTTAGAATAGTACTCGATAGAGCGGTAATATATTAACGTCAAGAAAAGGGTCCTTTGAAATCGTACCAAATATACGTTTATATAAAGTATGCCAGCCAATGAGGTGCTGCCAAGTTTGACGCTCAGACTAGGCTTACAAAGCTTGCGATCGCCACCTTTATAGGTTGCAATCGTGAGGTGTGAGGTTGCGATCGTGGAAAATATTAGGATTTCTAAGAGATTCTTATTGTAGTCGCAACGTCCAACAAAACGGTCACGAGGTTCAAAGGTTGCGGTTGAATTGCTTGGGCCAATGAACAACCAGGTCGCGAGGTTTCGAAGGTTTGCAGCCGCAAAGTTTGAAAGATGTGATCTTGTGGTTTGGTTTCACGGAATACTAGACTTGGATTGCTTCCCAACGATCGTGCAGAGTCATCATTTCCACTTGATTTTCATCATCAACCTTAACTGGATAATAAGATTTGGCGAAGTCAAATTGGGGTGTCTACAATACTAAAAACCATATTTTGGAGTTTTGGTGTTTGATTTTATTTATTAATAAAATTTATTTTTTCATTTTAATAAGAATTTTTATGAGCAATGTATGCATTTCATTATTTATTTGATGTTGTGCATTAGTGTCTTTTATTCTATATAGTAGTTAATCTGGTGTGTAGAGTTTGGCTTAGACACTGAAGACTAGATTATCGGTTCTTGTAGAATATAAATTTTGGTTCACACTCTTAGATGGATTTGAACACACAATCGGTAAGGCTGTAGCATAGTATTTTAGTAGATCTGTCTTAATTATGAAAAATGATATAGTTCCAACTCATTGTACTAATATACTTTGTATATATTGAACAGGACCGCGTTGGGATAATTAATTTTATACTAATTATATAAGTTAATTTACACCCAATGATTATTATGAGTGTTTATGCTCTTAATCTCGAAATAATTATTAAGCACGTATATTTAATGTTTGTTATTTTGATTCATTAAATGGTGCGATCTTTTATGGATCTACAATCTCCGTGAGTTGAATAACGACATTACTTATATGGTGGATATTAATTATTGATGAAATTCACATCCCGAATAAGGATTAATGATACCCTCTTCAGGAAACTTATAAGTTTTGATTATGTCAAATCCTACAGATAGATTTTATAATCCTACATATCAAATAAGTTAAGCAAAAGGTCTTAAAGATTTTTAAAAGAGTTAGATTAAATATAGTTGTAACTAATTTAATTTAATCAACAGGTATTTGTAATCTTAAGGAGAATAATAAGCATTTAATAACAAAAACTCAGAAGTTCGATTTTGAGAATAAGGCCAAGAGTGCAATTACAATTCTTTAGTGGTATAATTTGTAATTTCTATTTTTTTAAAAATTATTTCTGGGTTGAAGTGAATTTTTCTAATTACATTAGAAGCCATTGCCTTATTTACTCTTTAGGTCCTTCTTGTAGCCTATATATATGCCATTATAACTCTGGTCACCAATACACACATAATATCATTAAGTCACTTAGAGTTTCTATAAATTGTGAGAACTAGAGAAAAGAGAGGTAGCCAAATAGGGTTTGGAACTTGAAGGATCTAAGCCCATACTTAGTTCAAGTTTTGGTGTTCAAGAATACAACAGAAGTTTTGAGTGGAGAAAAGATTGTCAGCCATCAGCCGTGTTAATTTTGGATTCAAGTTCAAGAACAGAGACGTGATGAAACCAGAGAGATCACACAGGTATAATCCCTATTTCGCCTTGCAGGAGTACCAGGTTTCTGTTTTAGGGTCGAGAAGATATTAGGGTTTTCCCGTATGAGTTATATCCAGATACCCCTTGCGTCCATCCAAATGGATTGTAGCAGAATTTATTTTTTTATGCTGCGATTTGTTCTGCTCTGTATTTAATTCGATTCATATGTACTATCATTATATATTGGGATTTTGGTCTCTTCACACGCTTGGGATCTCTATGACTTAGGAACATCATTTTCACTGGATTCAATCATATTGTGTATCACACCCTCTTTCCAGGGATAAGAAAACCAAAAATTGATGTGATTTAATGCGGTCAAAAAGTATCTATACGAGTCAAACCAAAATTATATATTTTATAAGAACAAGAGTATTATGCACATTAGGGATACTCTATCCTACACATCCAAACTTGTTAAAACAAAAGTTTTATACTAATTAACATGGTATTAAGGGAGTAAAACAAAACAACATCTGACTACCGACTGTGATTGATCAACCTCTAGCCATTCTCGTTATTAGCAACCACAAGGTCATAGGAGAGTGCACTTAGTATTATGATGAATAATATGCAAGATAAACTTTTAAGAATACTAACAATATTCCACTTTTTCACAAGAAATATAAGAATACTGCATTGCTAAAACATTATGTTTTTTACAAAATTTCATAATTTATGAAGAACTTGCTTAATCTTTGCAAAAGTATCAACAGTCACAATTCATTGAATTCACTGTCTTATATTTTAACATTTCTGGCATAACGGCCACAATTTAAAATAGCTATGCCTCATTCACAACCCATAATCAATAGTGTCCAAGTAGCCGTCAATCTCATGGCCGGGAGTTCCAACGATATCGTAGCCTCAATTCTCAATGCATGGATAACAACGAGATGGAATGTGGGCCACTCTCCATCAAGCACGAGTAGGCTATGCTATAACCCAGGACTCAGCCCGAAAGGCCTCTAAGGCAAAAATAACCCTCGCTCAATGAAAAACCTCTCTTATCCCACAAACAAAATCCATAATTAGATAACCTCCCCTAACGGGATAAAGGGCCGAAACCATTGTAATTTATCACTTTGGAACAACATATCATAACCTTAATAGCATTATCAAAACTTCTCTTTCGCACACACGCACATGCTTTTTCAAATGATACCAATAATATATTTGAAAATCTCACAGTATTTGAATATAAAATATTATGCTATCACAAGTTCTCATGCTTCAAAACATGAATATAAAATAAGTTTAAAGCATAATTTATGTATTACAGTTTAAAATAATACAAAACACTCTCATCTTGTTTTATGTGTAACAGAACTATTCCCTTGTCTATGATCCTCAATCTTCTTAAACTTCTGATGATAAAGCCTATGTGTCTAGCAATAAACTAAATCCATATGTAAGTTTGGGATACTAATTTTTTTTTTACGTATTTTAAAATTTTTTATTATTATATTTATTCATGATTAATATTTTCAAATAACAATACCTTAAAATAAAAAGTTAGCTAAAATTATATTTGCATAATTTTACTTTGCTCGTTTAGTAATTTATTCTTTAAGTTTAAGCTTCCAAATTTAAATAAACACGCGAAAATAATTTTAGCAAAAGTTTTAAATTTTTGTTTAAATTATTCAATTTTTACATAATAATACTTTTAACATAAACTTTTAGTAAAAATTTTATTATAAAAATTTGGTTAAGTAATCCAAATAAGTTTGTAACTCTTAAGTTTCAAAATTTAGAAGAAAATACTAATCATAGTTGCGTATTATTTTTTCTTCCTAAAATTTTCTACTATTAACTTTAGAATTTCCAAATAATAATAAACTCTAGCTAAAATCTATTTGTATAATTTACGTAATTTGTTTAATTAATTCAAATTTTTCCTTAAATTAAAGGTTAAGTTTCAAATTCTAAAATACTATTTTTTTGTAAAAATTTTATATTTTAGCTAAAGTATTCAATTTTTACAAATTTTAAAATTTTGTTTTATATTTTACTATATTTAAATTTTTTATCTTTGTAACAAAATATTTTAGTTAAAAGATAAAATGTTAGCTTATATATATATAACCTTAAAAACGTTATGGCATGCGTGGGAAAGAAATAGGGAGAGACGGAGGAGGGGGAAAAGTAAAGGGGAGGAGCTCGATTTAAATTGACACCCGTTGGTAGCTATGCGAAGATAGTTGTGAGGTGGTGCTAGCTAAACTTATGCCGGTAGGTTTAGAGATTCGAGGCGGCGGTGGCAGGTGGCCAAAGGTGGTTCGGTGAAACCATTTTTCAAAATTATTCAGAACGGTTAGTTTATTAAACGGTGGTTCGGGGCGGCATGGGGCAGCCGTGGAGGGCCATAGTGGTGTTGTGGAGGTATGGGGGTGGTGTGGTAGTGGTGGTTGGCGTCGGTTGGTGGTGGCTTAAGAGGGATACCGAGAGGGGGGAGAACGGAGGGTTGAAAGGGTGGCGGTGGCAGCGACGACGATTTTTGGTGATGGCATGTGGCGAGGTGGTGAGATGTTGGTGGTAGCTGAGGTGGTTCATAGTGTGTGTATGATGGTTGTTGGTGGTGGTAGCAGTTATGGAGGTAGTATGGAGATGGTGGCTAGCACGATGGTTAACGGTGTGTATTAGTTGGTGTGGTGTAGTGTGGTGGTGTATTCAGGAGAGGCGAGGGAGTTCCATGGCGAGAGAGAGAGGGGAGCGAGAATTCGAAAAAGGAGAGATGACGAGAGCGTGAGAGAGAGAGAGAGAGACCAGTAGTGGTGGCCAAGGAGGCAGTGGTGACGGCGGGAGGACGAGGCACTGGCATCGGCGCTGGTGCAAGTGCGACAGTGGGGGTGGGGGAGTGAGGGTCACGGTAGTGGGTGGCGGTGTGCTCCCCCGCTTCTCCGTCTTCGTTTTGTTTTTTTTTTCTTCTATGTCTCTTTGGTTCTCTCATAATCGTTTTTCAATTCTTGTGTTATGAGAACAACAGCTAAGGTATGCTTTTTATAGCCAAAATTGTGGACAGGTGGTGTAGAACGTGGAGGCTTGGATGTTTAATTATGTGAGAAGTGGCAATTTTTGTGTATTCTTTATCGCGTAAAATTTTTGATGTAAAGTTTTAGTTTTGAATGTTTTTAAAAATTTAGTATAAAATTTTAATGTATTTTTATGATTTATTGTATAATTAGAATTATCATGAAAATTTTCAATAAATGAATTTTAGTTTCGTTTAAAATTTTTTATTATCGATAATTTATAAGAAATAAGATTTTGAATCTCAGTTTCAAAATAAATTATAAGGTTTTGTCGGGAATTTTATTTTAAGTTTTTTTACTAATTTATTATTATTTATTTATTTCTATAATGAACTGTCAAATACTATACTATTAGGGTAAACTGCTTTCAAATTATTAACCGAATGGGCTGGCTTTAAAAGAATACTAGAATTGAAATATACGTGTCTTATTTATATTGGTTTCTAAGGTATGCGTTGTTAAAATCTGCCACCTTTAAAAAATTTCGTCCTCGAAGTTTACGTATTATATTCAAAGAGGCATGGATACTCCTTTCCCATGTCCTCTTCCCATTTCTAGGTGACTTCTTCAACCGAGTAGCTCCGCTACAACACTTTTATTAATAGAATAGCTTTATTTTGTAGAATTTGTTCTTTCCTGTCTAGTATTTATGTTGGCTCTTCTTCGTACGTCAGGCCAGGCTTTAGATCGACGAGCTACATTATTAGTACGTGCAAAGAGTCTGACATGTATTTCTTTAGCATCGAGACGTAGAATACATCGTGTAATCTTGATAACTCCGGAGGCAGGGCTAATTGATATGCTTTGCTCCCAATTATCTTAACAATCTCAAATGGTTTAATGTAACGGGGACTCAATTTTTCTTTCTTCCCGAATCTCATCACTTATTTCCATGGTGATATCTTTAAGAACATGCGATCTCCGACTCTAAATTCTAGGTCGCGTCTCCGATTATACGCGTAACACTTTTGTCTGTCTTGAGAAAGCTTCAATCTTTCTCGTATTAACTTTATCTTATCGGTAGTAATTTGCACAATTTCAGGATCGAGCAGCTTCTTTTCTCTAACTTCCTCCCAGCATATTGGGCTACAACACTTCCTACCGTACAATGCTTCGTAAGGGTGTTTGGGTTGATATACTGAAAATTATGTTTTTTGTATTTAGTTTTATTTTAATAAAATTAATTTTTTTCATTTTATGGGAATCTTTATAAATAATGTATGTATATTATTTCTTTAATATTATGCACGGATGTTCAATATTCTATACAGTATTTAATCTAGTGTGTAGAGTACAACTTACATATAGAAGATTAGATTTTAGATTTTTGTAAATTATAAGTTTTATGTTCACAGTTTAGATGGAATTAGCATACCATCGGTACGACTGTAGCACAAAATTTTAATAGGCATGTCTTGAGTATGGAAAATATATAATAATATCGTCTATTGTTCCGACACTCTGTGATAGTACACTTTGTGTGTATTGAACAGGACATTTGGGGTAATTAATTTTATACTGACTATATAAATTAATTCACACTCCAAGGTTATTATGAATAGTGCTTATGCTTTTAATCCTGAAATAATTATTAATTTGTGTACAACTAATATTCGTTGTTTTGATTTATTAGAATGTGCGATGCTATATAGATCTATATTCCCAGTGAATTGGATTGCGATATTATTTATATGATGAATATTAATTATTGATGGAATTCACGTCTCGAAAGATCGAGATTAGCGATCACCTTTATGAAAGCTTATAAATTTTGACCGAACCAAACCCTACTGGTGGATTTGATTATTCAGCGGTCAAATAAGTTAAGTGGAAGGATTTAAGAAATTTCAAGATCCCAATTAAATTAAATTGTCAGTAATTAAATTTAATTGGTAGGTATCGAGAATCTTAACGTAGGGAGAAATATTAACCATTTAATAATAGGAGCTCAATGCAAAAAGGACTTGAGATTATGGGTCAGAGTGCAATTATAGTTCTTTAGTGGTGTGAATTGTAATTCAGTGTTTTATGAAAATTACAAAAAATGCTACAAGATTTTCATAATTACAGATACCGCTATAAGGTTTGTTTAATTGCAAAAACCGCTGATGGGTGTTTGTGTTCCACCAGAAGTCTTACTCATAATTACTTCACAGATCCCTGTGTAGCCCTATAAATATGCAGGTAGGCTTAACCAGTTTCATAACTTGTCTTCAAGACTAAAGCTATTTAGGTCTATCGGTACGAGTTCTCGATAGTCCGAAGCCCACACTACGTTCGAAAATCGCATAAGTGAATACAGTAGAAGGTCTGACGGGAGTTTCAACTCGGAACAAACATCATAGTTGAAGATTTGACCAGAAAAATATATTTTTCTAAATTAACTATGGTTGCACGGGGTTTTAATTTTGATTGTTCGATGTCAAAAGTTTTATCTGGAATCCGTTTTGGCATTTGCCTGTCCAGTTAATTTTTTTACAAAAAATTATTTACAAAAATAATGATCTTGACAGTTTTGCCTCTAATATAGGTATCAGAGCCTTTTTTATTTTTTGTTTACGGTTATCGAGGCCAAGTAATTTTAGAACTGTGCTAACTATTGTTTTACATATGTTCTAATTCCAATTTTTATGATCGTCATTTATTTCATGTTTGACTGAATGATTTTGAATGATGATTATTTTTTTTAATCACGGGAGTTGACCGTGATAGATGAATGTGAGCCTTCGGGACATAAGATCGATGTAATAACTAGTTTTTATTTTTAAAATATCTATTTAAATTATTTGAGAACAGGTTGAATATCCAAAAACACGAAGAACGGAGGCAGCACCAGCAGTGATTTTGGGATTTTAACAGGCCACGAATCGCGGTAAATTGTTTACGGGTTTTAAACAGTTTTTTTCTGAGTTTTTTGCGGTATTTATGCATTAAAAATAGTAACAAAAATAAGTCAAAATAGCAAAAAAATCATTAAAAACATCACGGTACCAGCGGCTTTGCCAGCGACGGTTCGGCGGCGATTTTGATGATTTTTTAGGCCATTTTTTAGACTATTTTTTGAACAATTTTTAAGCATAAAATAGCAGAAAACATACCTTAAACTACTATCTAAAAATCATAAATAAATAAAAAAAATCTCGATCAAAAATAGTGCACAAAACAGACGGCAGCGGCGACAACCGGCAGCCTTTTGGGGTTGTTTTTGAGGTTTTTTAAAACTATTTTTGAGGCATTCTTCAAAGCATCATGTGGCTGAATATTCAAGCTATTTTTTCAACAAAAAAAAACAGGCACCAAATAACCACTAAAAAAAGCCTAAAAGGGTAGCATAAATAGGCAGTGACGCACAGGTGTGGCGGCGGCAGGTTCGGAGCTATTTTTAGGCATTTTTTTGGATTTCTTTCGAGCAGTTTTGTTAAAAAAATACTACTTTTTGAGAGCTTTCTCTCGGTATAAAAATCGTCAAAAATGGAGCTCGAACGAGGCGACAAAAGCTGCCTAAAGCGGTTGGTGCGGCGACGCCAGTGGTGGTTTGCTGGCTCGAGGCTATTTTTTATCGATATTCTGATGTGTTTTGATATTTATATGATATATCTGTATATATCGAAGAGTATCAGGAAATCTTGATGCAATTGGAACATAGAATCAGATACGAACGTTGATTATTACAGCTTATCCTTTACAGGAGACTGAAACACTTCAGCGTTTTACTGGGATCATAAAATCGAAATATATGGATATCGTGTTTATATATATATGAACTGCGTGGATGATTGCATATTTGTTTTATTTGTCCTATTATTTAATTAATTCAAAACTTCTATTTTAATTAAAATATTTTGTAATAGAAAATAAAACTAAAATTTTTTTAATTGATTAATTTTAATTAAATAAAAAAAATTTAAATATTTTATTTTTTACAAAATATCACGTTTAAGATGATTTTTCAAAAAATCAAATATTTTGAAAAAACGTGAGAATTAATTCCAAATTTTGAATTAATTAAATAAAAAAATATTTAATCGAAATAAATTATTATTTTTTAAAAAA
>JAUMHN010149779.1:0-73830 GCA_032360265.1 Heliamphora ciliata
TATGTCCTGTAAACAATCTCAATTTGCACAATTAGATACATAGGTTTGTTATCATCAAAATTGGTTATTGAAGCCTTATTAGGCCAACAATCTAGGCAGTGCCTAACTATATATATTGTGACTTGAGTTTGACATGTAAGTTTGGGATAGTCCGAAAATAGAGGTGACTCTCCCGAAATTTTTAAGAATTAGACTTAGTTTATTTTGGAAATTTTGGATAAGTGAAAACCTATAAGAAATTAAGTTCAAGAGAATATTATTAAAGGAATTTTGTTTAAAGGAATAGGAGTTATCAAGTGGGTATCACGCGCCTCAGAGTCTTGGGCGTGACAGTTCGGTTCCAGTAGTTCTTGTTTTTGTCTCTGGGTGGTTGATGGTTCGTGGTTCTAAGTAAATAATCATGCGATGATGAATGGAAGTGTTGAATGTTTAGTTTGGTGAGAAACCCTATTCTTTTGGGTGTCACTAAGACTTTTGTTGATAAGAGCCCTCTTATTATATTTCCACGCAAGAGCAGTATTGTTTCCGCTCTAGCAGCTAATTCTTTATGCCGTTCTTGTTAGGTTTGGAAACGTACGTTTTACGTCCTATCTTATTGTGAGTTACTCGTTTGATTGTTATATCTTGGGCTCGATTTTTCCCTACCGCTGTGGGATATGTCCTTCGTTACGAGATGTTTTCTGTATTGATACTCTCTGACCCCGGTCTTGGATGTTACAAGACCATAATCACCGTTGAGCCACATTCTCGCCATGATTGGAATTCTTCTTTAAGAGCCCTTATTTTGCTTAAAAATCTTGTATTGTGGTAAACCATCCTTTGGTCCTAAGGAGTTCTTTTCCCTTGAACTAGATATTGGTTATTTTTGCGCTAGAATGAATACCCCTTTGGCTTCAGGTGTTGGTGCAGTAGTAATGTGTTTTGGGGTTCTGTAGTTATCAATCGTGAGGATGTGAACGAGATTCAGGTGGTGTGTAGGGTAGGATGTAAGTGATTTCGTATGAAAGGTATTAAAGTTCGACAGTGTATATTTTCGGCTTACAGAGGTAGTTCACGATGTGTTTTAAGACGGATATGAGAGAGTTGTGCGGTATTCCAAGTGAAGACCTTAGTCAGTGTAGGCAAAAGTAAAGCGTGTGCGAGACCAGTTTTGGGTGTGGGAATGTGATAGCATCTCTTTTGTTGTAGACCTTGCAATGTCTTGTTTTTGCGATCGTTGGTAAGAATAGGAAGGAAGTTAATACGAGAGCTCATGTTGAATTTCGAGAACAAAATTCCCTAAGGGAAGAAGGTTGGGGAGACTTGATATGTTTTAATTAATTTTATTAACGTAAAAGAATTAATGGAGATGATTTCTGATGATAAACGTTGCATGATGTTTATGGTTGGCATGTGTTGAGACAGTGGAAAATTAAATTGAAATTAATTTCATGATGCCAGAAAATTGGAATAATGTGATTTGGATTAATTAAAGTTAATTTGGAGGATTTATGGTTATGGGTTTAAAATGTACATACCTAAACACACACACACACACACATATATGTATATATAGATAGATAGATATATAGATATTAGTGATGGTGTCACGCCCCAAAATCTAGGGTCACGTGAAAATCCACCAAATATCATTTTTTTTATGAGAAATAGGTTTTCAAACAACAAACCCACCTTTTGAAATCAAAAGAAAACCCAACATACATCTCTCATAAACAGAAATATCCATATTCAAGAAGCATAATTTATCACCCTGAGACGTACAAAACATGCCTTCAACAGGTATACAAAACGGAAAACTACTAGAGTCTTCCGTCAACACGGCCACCACTAGATCAACTTCTCCAGATCATCATCCTCATGTCCTGAAAATGGTTTTACAGCAAAAATTTTACACCGTGAGCCGAAACCCAATAGAAACAGATTATATAAAGCTGTAAAGCAGAATATGGAATCATATGGTGGGAGCCAGCTCAACCACAAGTAAAACCAGAAATTATAACTAATGCAAACAACGGTTAAAGAAAACTGTAATCAAAACGTTGCTTTCCACTTAGATCACACAACCGTGGAAAGAAATAAAATAATTCCTATGTACCGACTCCGTCACAAGGGGACAGATGTAGCAACTACAAACTACTGCCCCGTTACCCAATCCCTACACATTGTAGGACAGGTTAGGTAAATGCAAGTTCCATACGAAGCCACCACAACAAAAAAGCTTAATTTACGGGCCCAAAATCCGAGGGTACAAAGCACCAAACTGCTTAATTTACGGGGACTAACCCGAAGGTACAAATCACCTACTTTGTGCACATTTTCGGACTTACACCGAGGGAAACTCGTGCCAAATACCCGCTATCCCGGTACATCTAACGAATCATTTTACAAAACCTCCAAAAGAAAACATATTTTTTCCAAAGTTTTCATAAAAACTCCTTTTCAAACCATTCGAGGAAAGAGCGGAGAACCAAAACCCATGCACCGAACCACTAAAACATCACCAACAGTCCACACAGGATCCCAGTCGACTTGCCAAAGCCCCCAGTTGATTGAAAACTCTTGGGAAAAGAAGGAAAACCAAAACAGAAACATATCAGTCGACTGACCTGAAGGTCCAGTCGACTGACTCTCAAAAAGCAAGATCTAGTCGACTGACCTTTCCTAGAAAATGATTTTAAGCCACAGTCTTTGCTTGCAAACCCCAAATCGAGCCTACAAACATCCGTATAACACCCTCGGACGTCTACACATCCAACCCTGACATTAAAACCTCGAAAGAAAACTCTCGGAACACACTTTCATCCACTAAAAACGATGAAAAATGGTTTTACGACCAAAAACTCATCTTTGAAACAAAGTCGATTTTCAAGCGTTTTAAAACAGTAAAAACACGTATAATTACACATAGAACCCTTTAACAGTTATACAGTCTAGAATCCTATCTCGATTAGTCAAAACTTGATGCCTCGATCTACGCGCAAAACCAAGTTTCGTTAGAATGAAATTTTGTCCAGATGGATGCGTAGACCACGATACCAACAACATGTATCGGCTGTAGGATCATCAAAAACCAAACCTCGGGCCCTCGAGAAGAGAGAGAGAAGGCAGAGAGAAAATTGGAGGAAACTTAGGAGTTAAGTTTTGAAAATATCTAACTCCTGATATTTATAGGCCTCCAAAATATCTTTTTTTTTTGAATTTTTGAAATTCGCACCAAAACTCCCTACAACCCTCGAGACCAATCCAACGTGCTCAGATAAACCAAAACATACATCAAAACACATATAAGCATATTAAATCGAAAACGCTTAATCGTGTTGAAAAACACCAAATATGCATATATATCAAAAATAAAACGGTACAGGGTCTCACAACTCTACCCCCCCCCCCCCCCCCCCTCCAGCCTTAAGGAATTTCGCCCCTGAAATTCACTACAAGCACACGAGGTAAACAACTTCGAGTATCTAGCATGAACCCCAGACTGAAGCTCCCAAGTCGCTTCTTCAACCCCGTGATGAAGCCATTAAACTTTGACATAAGCAATCGTTCTCCCCCGTAACACCTGTTCCTTTGTATCTAGGATCTTCATTGGACGCTCCTCATACGTGATATTCTCGTCAACCCACAACTCAGCCCAATCCAGAACATGTGACAAATGTGGCACATACTTCCGAAGCATGGAAACGTGAAACACGTTATGCACAGATGCCAACTGAGGTGGTAAGGCCAGACGGTATGCCACCACCCCAATCCTTTCCAAGATCTCGAACGGTTCAATAAAGCACGGTGATAGCTTCCCGTTACTGCCAAACCTCATCAACCCTTTATATGGAAAAACCTTCAGAAATACGTGATCCCCCACTACAAACTCCAAAGGTCACCTCCTCTGATCTGCATAACTCTTCTGGCAGCTCTAAGTTGTCACCAGACGCTGACGAATCACTGCAATCTTCTTTGTGGTCTCCCGTACTAGGTCGGGTCCCAAAATAGCTGTCTCTCCCACCTCTGTCCAACACACAGGCGATCTACACGGTCTACCATACAAAGCCTCATACGGTGCTATACCCATACTAGACTAATAGTTGTTGTTGTATGCAAACTCTACCAATGATAGGTGATCTTCCCAAGAACCCTGAAAATCAAGCACACAGGCTCTCTACATATCCTCCAAAATCTGGATGGTCCTCTCAAACTGACCGTTAGTCTGTGGGTGAAAATCTGTTCTGAAGGTCAAGCTAGTCCCTAAAGACATCTGAAGACTCTGCCAAAAGTGCGATGTAAAACGCAGGTCTCGATCAGAGACAGTAGTCATAGGTACTCCGTGTAGTCGAACTATCTCCCGAACATACAACCTATCCAATCTGTCCACTGAATCCTTCACTCGAATGGGAAAAAAATGTGTTGACTTCGTCAGCCTATCAACCACAACCCAAACAGCATCATGTCCCGTCGGCGATCGAGGAAGTCTTGATACAAAATCTATCGTGACATTCTCCCACTTTCACTCTGATATAGGCAACGGCTGTAACAATCCTGCTGGCCTCTGGTGTTCCACATTTACTTGCTGACAAGTAAGGTATTGAGAAACGAATCGGATCACGTCTCTCTTCATTCTCGTCTACCAGAACTGACGACGCAAATCATGATACATCTTCGTGCCTTCTGGGTGCACTGCAAAATGTGAATGATGAAACTCATGTAGCACCTCAGCTCGGCACGACTCTGGCATAAATAATCGCCCTGTCAACCTCAGACTCTGATCCGAACCCACAACCCATCCTGTTGTGTCCTTCCCACTAGCAATACGATCCCGTATCATCTGAGCCTCCTGATCGGTTCACTGAGCCTCTAACACGCGTGCAACCAATGCGGGCTGTGAAGCTACTGAATATAAAGTCGCACCCCTTCCTGTCTCCTGAAGACACAAATCAAACTCCCCAATGTCTCTAAGCATGTCCCACACTCGTATAGCCATAGATGCTAACGAGCCATGAGATCTCCTACTAAGTGCATCGGCTACGACAATTGCCTTTCCTGGGAGATATTGCAAATCAAAGTCGTAGTCTCCCAATAACTCCATCCATCGTCTTTGGCAAAGATTCAAGTCCTTCTGCGAAAACAAGTATTTCAAGCTCTTGTGATTAGAGAAAACCTCTAAGTGCTCACCATATAGATAATGCCGCCATGTCTTCAAAGTAAAGACCACGGCTGCCAACTCCAGATCGTGCGTCGGGTAGTTCTTCTCGTGTGTCTTCAACTGTCGTGAGTCGTAGGCTACAACCTTAGCACCCTGCATCAATGCGCAGCCCAAACCATCTTGTGATGCATTGCAATACACTGTATACCCTAGACCTCGCTCTGGAATAACCAACACTGGCGCACTAGTCATTTTCCTCTTCAGCTCTTGGAAAGCTGACTGACATCCAAGGAATCTCACCTCCGACATCCAAAACTCGCAATTCTCGAACTTCGCATACAGGCAGTGTTCTCTCAGGAGCTGCAAGACAACATGCAAATGTTCCTCGTGCATCTGTCTCGTGGGCGAATAGATCAGAATGTCGTCCATGAATACCACCACAAAACTATCTTGGTACGGGTGGAAGATACAGCTCATCAAACCCATAAATATCATAGGGCCGTTCGTCAAACCGAATGGCATGACTAAAAACTCGTAGTGACCATTACGAGTCCGAAAGGCGGTCTTCACTATGTCCTCATCCCTAATCCTCTGCTGGTGATACCCTGACCTCAAGTCAATCTTCGAAAAATAGCGCGATCCCTTCAGCTGATAAAATAGGTCGTCAATCCTAGGCATAGGATACTTGTTCTTCACGGTTACCTGTTTCAGCTTCCTAAAGCCTATACACAATCTCAAAGACCCATCCTTCTTCTTTGCAAAAAGAGCTGGAGCTCCCTACGGCAATGTACTCGGCCGCACAAACACCTTGTCTAGCAACACCTGCAACTGCACCTTGAGTTCTCGTAACTCAGCTGGTGCAAAGCGATACGATGGCATAGAGATGAGTGCTGCTCCTAGGATAAGATCAACAGAGAAATCCACATCCCGGCTCGGCGATAACTTGAACAGATCATCCGGAAAGACATCTGGGTAATCAAAAACCACAGGGGGTAGCTCCCCTCAAACCACACCCAGCTCATCCAACCTGAGAGCAGAAAAGAGGAAACCTAAGTTCCCTCGAACCCGAGCCGCACTAGGCATAGACACTAAGCCCTCATTCTGATCACCCACAAAGTAGAAACAGTCACCCTCCAACGTACAAATCGACACTCTCCGGTGCTCACAATCTATAAAGGCACAGTAGGTAGTCCGTCAGTCCATCCCTAGGATGACATCAAACGTGGTCATGTCTAGAATGATAAAATCAAACTCTAAACAACAACCGACGACTCCTAACTCACAGGATCTGCAAACTCTACTCAACACCACATCCACTGACTAGGGTCTCCACACTCAACACACTACCCAATGAGTCTACCTTCAACCCTAATGCAGAAGCAAAGGCAGAAGATATAAAAGAATGTGATGCTCCCGTGTCGATGAGAACACTGGGCCATGATCTAAAGACTAGAAGAGTACCTCTGATCATGGCTGGAGTAGCTGTAGCATCAGATGCAACTGGTTCTTTGGAAGCACTGCGATTAGCAAGAACATAATCTCTGGCCTACGGTGGTCTGGTCTGCCCACCATAACCCTGAGTCGTCAGCTGCCTCACAGACTGTGCTAAAGTGCCTCCCTTTGCAAACCTAGACATCTGGGACCTAGGTTACTGAGGAGCCTACCGTCTCTACGCAGATGGAGCAGCTGGCGCTCCTGTCACACTCTGAACATTCTCTTCTAGGGGACAGTACTTATGGATGTGCCCGAACTTACCACACCCATAGCATACTGGTGGGTCTCTCGCCTGTGACTGGACAGACGCTGAACTCTATACCTGGCCCTTCTGTTGGCACTCAACTGAACGATGCCCCGGCTGTCTGCATCGATAACAAATCAGCCCTCTCTGTTCTGTCCTTCCTGCCAAGGCCACTGAACGTGCAAGCGTGGACAACTGCGACTGATACGATCTGACAAAATGTGAACTCGGACCCAATGGCCTCCGACGCTTGTTCCTGCTCCCCTAAAGCTGTGTACCTACATCACTCTGTTGGCCCTTTCCCTCTCTAACTCTACGGCTCTCTGCCAACGAGTTTTTTACTCAGATAGCAGCTTCCACCAGCGTGATGTACACCTCTAAACCCAGAGCTGCAACCCTATCCTTGATGGCAGGTCGAAGGCCCCTCTCAAACCTCCTAGCATGCAACTCCTCTGTAGATACCATCTCAGCTGCGAATCGCGACAAATTCGCGAACTTGGCCTCATACTAGACCACAGAAAGATTTCCCTGAACAAGGGAGAGGAACTCCTCTTTGTAAGTATCCCTTGAAGATCTCAAAAAGTACTTCTCCAAGAAGACTCTTGTGAAAGCAGCTCACGTGTCATCCACTGTGGTCTTGGCAAACTTCCACCATTCTCTAGCATCTTCCCTCAGTTGGAACGCCGCCAACTTTACGCGTAAGGCGTCCTCCTCAATATCCAGTGTATCGAAGATCGTTGTGGTCACTTCCAACCACTCAGTAGCAACTTTGGAGTTCGGCTCCCCCGAAAAGGTTGGAGGATCCAACCGCTGGAACTACCTTATGGCCACAGAAGCCCTTGACTCCGGAGCCCTTACTCCAACCTTGGTAGCCTCAGCCATAGCTCTCATAATGGCAATCATCTTCTGGACAACGTCAACACCGCCCACTTGTTCCTGTGGGGCATGAACGTTCCCTTCTTTCGGAACCTGAGCATAAGCACGACCTCGGCCACGGCCTCGGCCATGACCCCGTCCCCGCACTCCCCGTGTGGACATAGTTCTATCAAAAGCAATATAAGAAGATAAGCTTTCCTACAACATGTTACTTCGTAGCATAAACACAAAATGAACGTAAGCATGCTAACACGTAGCCACTTAAGGTTATGTAAACACGTCTCACATACCGAGGAGAATGAACAAGACAGACGCGTCAATTTGGATAACGTATTCAGATTCCTTGCTAGAAAGCACGTTAGCCAAATGCATTTCTAACTTGGTGTCCAAATATGTTAGTTCAAATGCCCTGAGGCAAGACTAGTCAATCCTGAGATTCAACCTCCATACCCACATATACACAAACGATCATGCTCAAAAGGCTATCAGCATGTTATAGAAATAACTAAATACATGCAAGCAAGCATACTCAATAAACCTCACCAGGTGACAAACCCTCTTTCCATGGCTCTTAGGTATTCAAACCTAGAGCTCTGATACCAAGTTGTCACGCTCCAAAATCCAGGGTCATGTGAAAATCCACCAAATACCAGTTTTTATGAAAAATAGGTCTTCATACAATAAACCCACCTGTTGAAATCAAAAGAAAGCCCAACATACATCTCTCATGAACAGTAGATATCCATATTCAACAAGCATAATTTATCGCCTGAGGCGTACAAAACACGCCTTCAGCAGGCATACAAAAAGGAAAACTACTAGAGTCTTCCGTCGACACGGCCACCACTAGATCAACTCCTCCAGATCATCATTCTCATGTCCTGAAAATAATTTTACAGTAAAAATCCCACACCATGAGCCGATGTCCAATAGAAACAGACTATATAAAGCTGTAAAGAAGGATATGGAATCATATAGTGGGAGCCAGCTCAACCACAAGTAAAACCGTGCATTATAACTAATGCAAACAACAATTAAAGAAAACTGTAATCAAAACGTTATTTTCCACTCGGATCACACAACCGAGGAAAGAAATAAAATGGCCCCTATGTACCGACTCCGTCACAAGGGGACAGATGTAGCAACTATAGACTCTTGCCCCTCTACCAAATCCCTGTACATCGTAGGACCAGTTAGGTAAATGCAAGTTCTGCACGAAGCCACCACAACGTAAAAGCTTAATTTACGGGCCCGAAACCCGAGGGTACAAAGCACCCAATGCTTAATTTATGGAGACTAACCCGAAGGTACAAAGCACCTACTCTGTGCACGTTTCCAAACTTACACCGAGGGCAACTCGTGCCAAATACCCTCTATCCAGTACATCTAAAGAATCATTTTACAAAATCAAAACGTTTTCACATTTATACCAATGATCCATCTATCAACATGGAGATCAAACAAATATATAGATCCTTCCATTAACATGGATATCAAACGAAACATGTAAAAACATGAGTTTCAAAGCTATACAACATACGTATAAAAAGAGGATCCAATCCATCTACCATGGAGATCAACAGGTATGTAAGAACACACACTTTTATCAAACGTTTTCAAGATTGACCCCCAACCTCAAGGGTCACCTCCAAACCTCCAAAAGAAAACATATTTTTCCCAAAGTTTTCATAAAAACTCCTTTTCAAACCATTCCCTCCGAAAACCGACCTCCAAAACGTGAGATTACATGAATCCATCGCTTTAAAGCCACTCAAGAAAAGAGAGGAGAACCAAACCCAAGCACCGAACCACCAAAACATCACTAACAGCCCACAAAGGACCCCAGTCGACGGCCCAAGGCCCCAATCAACTGAAATCTCTTGGGAAAAGAAGAAAAACCAAAACAAAAACATATCAGTCGACTGACCTAAAGGTCCAGTCGACTGACTCTCAAAAAGCAAGATCTAGTCGACTGGCCACCATGGTCCAATCGACAGACCTTCCCCAGAAAATGATTTTAACCCACGGTTTTTTGCTTCCAAACCCCAAATCAAGTCTCTAAACATCCGTATAACACCCTCAGACATCCACACGTCCAACCCCGACATCAAAACCTCGAAAGAAAACTCTCGAAACACACTTCCATCCACCGAAAATGATGAAAATTAGTTTTACAACCAAAAACCCATCTTTGAAACAAAGTCGATTTTCATGCGTTTTAAAATGGTAGAAACACGTATGATTACACATAGAACCCTTAACAGTTATACAGTCTAGAATCCTACATCGGTGAGTCAGAACTCGATGTCTCGATCCACGTGCAAAGTAGAGTTTCGTCGGATTAAAATTCCATTCGGATGGATGCGTAGACCACGATGCCAACAATAAGGATCGGCTGCTGGATTGTCAAAAACCAAGTTACGACCTAAACCCTGGGTCCATGAACTAACCCCAAACCTTACATGGGCCATATCCACATATGATATTCCAAAAACATAGGAAAATCTTTTACAAAATACATTCAAATGATTTAACTGATCGAACCAAGTTCCAAAAATTTCATTTCCAGAATTACTACAAATGTTCGAGGTAACATACATTCAACATTAAGCAAACATTTTCATTACATCAATTTCCTTAATTTTTATGTACAACAAAAACAAAAGGAGTTCTAGCTTCATCTACTGGTCATTCCCAAAGGAATCTATTGCTTTGGTGTCACCCCGCTCCTCATAACCTGAAATGGTTTAACATATATACATAAGTTGGAGCTCATAAGATAAAGATTAACTCATATATAATGCATGATTTCTGAGGTGTGATAGGTGTGAACAAAATAAATATGCATGTCTCACCAAGTCATTTCCTTTTACACACACCCACGCACACAAATTTATCTCCATTTATCCATTTGTTTTCCATTACATTAATTCTTCGTTTTATATCCCTAGTTTTCACAAAACCGTATCACCTCTAATGAACCAGTGTCGGGTGCAGCTTATAAAAACTCCCTATTAATTCTCAATAGGTTACGCGAAGTCATTAGGTAATAGATAGCTCTATAACTCGCCACGATACAACACCACATTTTGGCGGCTAACCCGTGCGCATGTGGTCCCCATCTTGCACAAATTTTTGGTTTTTCACCGCGGATCTGTGCAAGCCCAACTTAATCCACATCAATCCACACAGTTCATTATTTGTTCATTACATTCATTTTCACAACCCGGGAGTCCAACTCACAAATGGTTCTTCTCCCAATCATTGCTCAAAATATTGTTTCAATTCCAAATTCACATTTGCCATTTTTATTTCCAAACCACACTTTGTTTTAGTGTTCAATCTCTCTCTTCAAATCTAATGCATCTAGAAATTCCATACACAATTTCTCATACTTCGTATCTCTTTTATCCATATTACAAGAAGCCAACAACACAAGGGTAATTCAATCAAGTTCATGTCATTTCAAAACAACACCCATCTTATGCATATAGATACATGTATAAGTTTGAAACCCACTTTCATTGTAAACTCCAACCAACAGGTTCTAAACATGTATTCCAGCCCAAGTGTACTTATGAAGGTGTACCACGAACCTAAGGGATTAGAAATTTAATAAAAAGGTCCAAAAATGATAAAAATAACATTTTCTAAAACATTTGGCTAAAAACGAGTGTAAAATGGTTAAGAAATTTTAACATACCCTCACTATTTCAATAATAATTTTTTACAAAATAAATTTTATTGTGAGAGTAGTGTCATTGGAAAGAAGACTTTCGGGGCTTCAGTTTGAGTACAAAAATGATCCAATTTGGAGTCTGGATGAGGGAGATACACTGATTTTAAAAACAAATTTTCAACTAGCAAAAATGATCGCGGGCTAGACCGCTCAAGCGGTCTATCGAGTGGTTTGGCCTGCAACAAGAAGCCGAGAACATCCCAAGACTGCCCTCTTAAGTTCTCTTTTTATACAATAAACTCTCAAAATCATGGTTAACCATTATTCAAAAACTCTAATTTTCTTAAAACCCAACTCAACCCACACATACAACTATCATTTCTTCTCTTATGCATGAATTCAACTAGGTTTTTTCTCACATAACCAAAATCTCAACCCAAATCAACACAAAACATAAGAGATAATCCAATTCCTACCTCAATTAGCTCAAAGCCTTGAGATTCCACCACTTGCTTCCTCCTAGGGTTTCAGTTGCCTCCTTAATTTGCTCCTTAATTGTGATGCCCCGTCCTTCAGGCACGTCGGGACATACACAAATATAGATAAGGGGAATATTTTAACCATTCATTCATATTTATATATCATAAATATTACATCATTAAGAGTTCTAAACTGTTCATAAGTACATAACGATTACAATTTTACCAGAAAATTTAACAAAAATTACAATACGTCCGTGAAAACTGAACCAAAAAGTGCAAAAAGTAAAAATCCAATTTTTCAGCTAGCATCATCAGGGTCCGCTAACTCGTGCCACTCACTCTGTTCTTCAATTTTGTCTTCTTCTTCAGGGACGAGGAACTCATCACACTCACCTGTGGCACGAATGTCATGAGCCAAAGCCCATAAGTAAATTCCCTAAACCGTCTAACAAACTCACAATAAAATATCCTACAATACATATCATATAATACCCAATACAATTTTAAAGGCAGAGAGAGAGAGATAATTTATCAATTTCAACAGGGTAAGCACATATAAGAACAATTGTACAAATACGTGATGCAGATGAATGCAATGCAGTTGTCCAACCCGATTATAAATCAACCAATCAAATTTTAAGTAATGTAATTACGTTCCTGTACGTTAGGCTCCCATACACCAATGTTCCCGATCACGACGGCGTATAGCGGACGTTCGGCTTAAGACGTGGCACGACACAGGACATAACCCGGCTCAGGACGTATATGAACCAAGGTCGATCGTATCTTACACGACAATCAGAATGGCAGCATTATGTTCCCATACGTTAAGTTCCTGTTCGTCAGCGTTCCCGATCACAGCGGCGTATAGCGACTGTTCGGCTCAAGACGTGATATGGCTTAGGACGTAACACGGCTTAAGACGTACATGGCCCAATGTCTACATATCAATATAATAACCCAAATGGTACCACTACGTTCTCGTACGTTAGGTTCCCGTTCATCAGCGTTCCCGATCACAGCGGCGTATAGCAGCTGTTCAGCTCAAGACGTAATACGGCTCAGGACATAATATGGCTCGAGACGTATATAGCCCATTGTTAACACCCCCATCAACAAGGACTCTCTAATCATGATATTATTCCAAATCCTTCATCCTTATTCTAAATTCTTGGGCCAATAATTTGCGCACAATACCCAACCCACAAGATGCCCCAAGTGCAATGCAATGATACTTATGATACAACAACTCGTATCCTGAAGTACAACTTAACAATAGCATGGTATGAAACTAAACATGGCATGACGTACAGACCAACATAACATAAAGTACAAATCTCTAAAGCATAAGATACAACTTGCTAAATCATCAAGTACAAGCATGCGAAGCATAATCATAATTTATACAACATAGAATCGAACCATTGGCATGAGCTCATTTCATCAAAAGCACCATTTTCATACACTAATTACTCACAAAGTTCATATAAGGTTCCCATACTCAAGTCCTATAAGTAACACACCATTAGTGCACTTAGCTAGTTTTAGGTAATTGTTTAATTGCCAGTTTTAAAGTTGCGATAGTGTTTTGAAGTACTTAGACATGTATTTAATTTTTGAAATTTTAACACCAATTATATAAAAATATTTTCTATAATTTTCATATTTATCACCAAGGTCATTTTCTAAGGTAAAATGGTCATTTATTTCATTTTAGTAAAAACCCTTCAGCATTTTACAGAGAAAAACATAAAAATTAGGCCTCTCTTGGCTATGGTTTTGGGCCCTCAATTCAAGGACTGTAGGTCTGATTTTTGGTGAGCTTTTATGTTAGGGAGTCCCCTACAAGTTTCATATTTTGTGCTAAGGCAAGTTATTTGGAAATATTGTTAGAATTTGGTCAATTTATAAAAAGGGTTCAGTCAGCCTAAAAAGCGTCTTCCGAGTGTGTTTTTAACAGAGAATGCTCAAAATTTTGAGGGCATCATCCGAGGCTATTTTGGGCTGATTTGTTCTCAGTGTTTATTTTAATATGTTATCTACATTTTTCATGTTTACCACTATTGGATTTGGATTCTAAAAAGTTATGTTTTGGGTCTCACAAAAATGTGTGATAGAGAGGTCTGCCAGTCACTGAACCTCAACAGTGACTTTGGGAAGGGTTTTGACTCATCAAAACTTCATATTTTTGCCTCAGTTTTGGTGGAAAGAAATGTAAATATATACTCTACAAGTTTTATGTTTTGACCTAAGCTCGGTTATCACTCTAACTAAAGATTTTTGGGTTTACAACTTAGAGTAGTCAAGATCTGGCACTCTTTGGTAAAAATGAGATATTTGGAGTTATACCCAACGAAATCACTTCAAATCAATTTTGTATGAAATAGAACTTAAACATATAGGTCTGGACACAAAAATCATTTTAAGATAATTTTTCTAAAATTAGTTATGATGTTTTAAAGTTGGTGGCAGAAAGTAAGTCCAGAAAATTAGGCTACTTAGGGTTTTGGTTGCTTAGCTTGTGTAGTGTGCATTCTTGATGTGTTTTCTTTGCATGCATGTCTTAAACTCATATAAACCAAAACTCCAGAATACACACAAGCCATAAAACTCAAACACATATACATACAAGCACATGCAAAGCTTGTCTAAGCACAAGCAGTCCATAAACCACTCCTACAACGCATTTTTGAGTTATTTTTGTTTCTTTCTTTCGGGTGGCTTATAAAGATGGATTGAGGGGTATCTTAAGGGAGAATATTAGAGGGTTTTAGAGAGTTTACTTACCTTGTTGGATGCTCAAATAGTTGAAGAAGAGTAGGACATAGCATTAACGTAGCTTCCTTGGATTTTCCTTCCTTTTTCTCCTTCTTTTTTCTTCTTTCTCTCCCTCACTTTGAAGAATGCCTAAGACTACATGATCTGGTCCCTCTCTCTCTATATTGCCAAAATTGTGTAGGAGAAGAAGGGGTGTTTGGCTTTATATAAGCAAAGTGGGTGGTGGGTCTCATAATGAAGGTGTAAGTAAATTTTGAATTTTTTTTAAAATCCTATTGGTTGCATGGTGGGCATTGTTCTTTTTAATAAAATTTGATATCAGATTTTCAGAGGGGATTTCAGCTGGGGCCTGTTTGGGGAAGATAAAAAGTCAATTTTGCATTATTTTAGGGTTTAAATTGTATTTTGGTACTTTTTTGTGAAAGAAAATGCATAATATATTAATTTTATGTATCTTTTTGGTACCTAAACCTATTAAAACCTATTATATTAATGTGTTTTTTGTTAATTTTGTCTTTTCATGATTTATCATAATTATGATGGTAATTAATTAAATAAATGTAGGCCTTTAAGCTAAATTAAGCCAGTTTGACTAGAATTGGTTTTTTGACTTATTTATTATGTAGAGATTTTAAATAATTATTTGTTTACTTTTGTTGTCACGACCCATACCCCGGGTCCTTGAATTAACCTCTAAACTCAGCATATATAAACAATCACCACAGGTGATGCCCCAAAATATAACAAAATATTATACATGACATTCAAAGGGTTTAATAAAATGAACCAAGTTCCAAAATTACATTTCTAGGTTTATCACAAAAATTTAGAGTAACATACATTCAACATTAACTATCTCTTCCATTACATCATTTCCTTTATCTTATGTACAATAAAAACAATGAAATTAGGGCTCTTATTCCTTGCCCTTCCCAAAAACATCCATAACTCTGGTGTCACTCTGCTCTTCGGAACCTGAAATTTGGTTGATATATATGAGCCGAAACTCGTAGGATAAAGATTAACTCATATATAATGCATGATTTGTGAGGTGTGATTGGTGTAACCGAAATAAATATGCACATAATTCAAATTCTTTCCTTTTTAACACACACACCCAGGCACACAAAAATTTCTTCCGTTTATCTCTTTGTTTTCCATCCAGAAATCATTTATTTTAATTTTTTGATTTTCACAAAATCGTATAACCTCTAATGAACCAGTGTCCGGAAAGCTTATAGAGACCCGTCTCTATTATCTCAATAGGCTACGCGAAGCCATTGAGTAATAGATAGCTCTCTATAACTCACCACGACACAACACCACATTTCGAGGACTAACCCGTGGGCATATGGTCTCCATCTTTCGCAAGTTTTCAATCTTTCACCGCGGAGCAGCTAGGCCAACTTAATTCACATCAATCCATACGGTTCATTAAAATCAAGTGCTCAATTTTCACATTTAATCTTTGAATGTAAACCTTCTCGGGCTTTCACCGTAGGATCGCAGCCCCTCATTATGCATGAACCTTCGCGGACTTTCACCGCAGAACCGCAGCCCCTCACTATGCATATTCCACATTCAACCGTAGGTTTTCAATTCAAGTTAATAATTTCATTATATAGTTTCTCATAGTTCACATCGTCACTTCAATGTCACCAAGTACCACTAACGCAAGATTGATAGCAAAAGATCACATTATTTTAAAGGGAAACACCCACCATGTATATATATACCTATCAATTTGAAACCCACTTTTATGGTAATAGAAAGCACAACCAATAGGACCAATGCATGCCTCTCAACTCAATATATATATATATATATACATATATATATATATATATATATATATAGGTGTACCATTAGTTAAAGAGATTAGAAATTTAGTAAAAAGGGCCAATAATAAAGAAAATAAGTTTTTCTCAAACATTTGGCTAAAAATGGGTGAAAAATAGTAATGAAATTTTGACATACCCTCACTATTTTAATCATAACATTTTCTATAAAAATAACTTTCTTATGAGAGTAGTCTTGTTGGAAAGAGGACTTCCGGGGCTTCGATTTGAATATAAAATTGACTCCATTCGGAGTCCGAATGAGAGAGATACATTAATTTGAAAATTAAAATTTTGACTAGTGAAACAGACTGCGCGATAGATCAATCGATCGGTCTATTCAGCGGTCTGGCCTACAGAAAATATCGAGAGCAACCTTTGATCGCTGGATAGACCGATCGATCAATTTATCAAGCGGTCCTGGGCCAAAAAATCAATCTTCACAAGTTTTTAAAGCCAAAAATCTATCCAAACCCAAATTAATGTAAAAACATGAAATCTTAGGTTATTTAAGCTTCCACTTAACACAATAAACACACAAATTCATAACTAACCATTTTTCAAAACTCCAATTTCCTTAAAAGTCCTACTTAACCCATACACCTATTATGTTTTCCACTTATGTATGAAATCAAAAGGTTTTTTTTTTTTACTCATATAAACAAAATATCAACACAACTCAACACAAAACTTATAAGATAATCTAAATCCTACCTCAATTAGCACAAAGCCTTGAGATTCCACCAACATCTTCCTCCTAGGGTTTCGGTTTCCCCTTAGGTTTGCTCCTTGAAGCTTCTAATTACTCCTCTTGAGTATTAAATCTTCAACCTCCGTTTGGTAGCCCTCAATTTAACGCCAACCCTTCCAAATTTTGGTTAGCTTTCAAGAACTTAGCCCATTCTCCATAGAGGAGAGGAAGAAGAAGATAAGAGGAGAGGAGAGGAGAGTGGCGTGAATGTAGGTGAGAGAGGGGGGGGGTGAGACGCCCTTGTTTTTTATTTCTCTCTCTCTCTCTCTCTACATATGTCTAGAGGGCCCAAGGGCCTTGTTTGGCTTGCCACTTATTCGTTCCACTTTCTTCTCTTTAATACTTAATTCTCATGACCCATTTCCACTCTAATTTAATAACATAGTTTTATATATCATGTTTAACCTCTACACCTTAAATTTCATCCCACATCTCAAGATTTTAAGTCGATAAGCTATATTTATCCCCAAATTCTCATTATAAATCATATCAAGAACTCATTAGCAAAATAAACACGTACCGGGTTGTCATAACTTTCCCCCCTTTGGGAATTTCGTCCTTGAAATTCAACAATGAATCTCAAGCAAAGCACCACCGCAAAGTTCCCCACTGACACTATTGTCATACCTAAAACATCTGATCACAATCCAACTCACATTGCCAAACCTCGATACACAACTCTCACCGAATATTAACCCATTCCAGCGATAAACGCATAGCACGAGGCCAGTCCACCATGGAACCTGGTCCCAAATACTTTCTATTTCAAGACATAGAGACCACTATCTCCATTCTCACTGCTACATATGGCTCAAACACACGACGATGAACCCCAACACCGATCTCACAAAGTCCCATGTTTCACACACAATCCTTACTCTAGTTCTGATGATTACCAGATGATCACCTGCCATCTTGATGCTTGCTTGATAACTATTGTTGTATGCGAACTCAACTAGCAGTAAGTGATCCTTCCATGAACCACCAAAATCCAACACATAAGCTCGTAACATGTCTTCCAAAATTTAAATTGTACGCTCAAACTGACCATCTGTTTGAGGGTGGAATGCCATACTAAAGAGTAAATTGGTCCCCAAAGCTGCCTGCAAGCTCTGCCAAAATTGCGAGGTAAACCGGGGACCTTTATCCGATACTATCGATATTGATACGCCATGCAATGGCATAATCTCCTGAACATAGAGTCTTCCTAGCTTATCCACGAGCCAGTTGTACTTATCGGGAGAAAATATGCAGACTTCATCAATCTATCCATGATTACCCATATCGCATTACGTCCCTTCGGTGATCGAGGAAGGCCAGAAACAAAGTCTATCGTCTCGTGTTCCCACTTCCATTCTGAAACTTGTATTGGTTGAAGCGTGCCCGGCGGCCGCTGATGTTCTACTTTTACTTCCTGACGAGTGAGACACTTGGCGATAAACAAAGCCACATCCATCTTCATACCTTTCTACCAAAATTGTCGTCGAAGATCATGATACATCTTTGTGGCTCCTGGATACATTACGAGTCGAGAGTGCTGATAATCTCGTAATACTTCTTCACGACAAACCTCAGGTACAAACAATCTCCCCATAAACCTCAGGCCCAACAACTTGGTTCGGTAAATTAGTCCACCATTCGGCGTTTTCCTTGTTGGTGACACGTTCTCTATACATTTGTGCCTCTTCATCAAGTTGTTGGGCCTCCATGACACAGTGTATCAATATAGGTTGAGAGACCATAGCGAACAAAGTAACACGATCTTTGGCCCCACCAAGATTAAGGTCAAATTTTCCAACCTCTTCTAACATTTTCCATTGCCAAATCGTGATCTGAACTAAAGACTTCAACTTTCGACTGAGGGCATCTACTACAACGTTTGCCTTTCCCAGGTGATATTGCAGACTAAAATCATAGTCGCCCAGGTATTCCATCCATCTTCTTTTCTCAAATTTAAATCCTTCTGTGAAAATAAGTATTTGAGACTCTTGTGGTTAGAGAAAACTTCAAATCGCGCCCCATGAAGGTAATGCCTCAACAACTGTTGCCAACTTTAAATCATGTGTTGTATAGTTTCTTTCATGAGTTTTCAGTTTCCTTGATCCATACGCCACAACTTTGTCTTGCTGCATCAAAACACACCCTAGTCCCTCATGAGATGTGTCACAATATACTTCATAACCAAGACCTCTATCAAGTATAATCAATATTGGTGCACTAGTTAATCAATTTTTTAATTCTTGAAAAGCATCTTCACAAATGTCATTCCACGTGAACTTAACTCCCTTTCAAGTGAGTCGAGTCAAAGGTGACGTTAGACGAGAGAAATCTTTTACAAAACGTCGATAATACCCTACAAGGCCTAAGAAACTTTTGATATCAAACACACTCTATGGTCTGTTTCAGTCTTGCACTGCCTCTACTTTAGTTGGATCAATAGTTACTCCGTCTTTCGTCACAACATGTCCCAAAAATTTTACTCTGGGTAACCAAAATTTGCATTTCTCTTACTTACCGTAAAGCTTGTGTTCTCTTAAAAGTTAAAGCGCCACACGTAAATGTTCCTCATGAACTTCTTGGGTCCGAGAATAAATTAAAATGTCTTCTACAAAAACCACTACAAATTGATCAAGGTGAGGCCAAAAATTTTGATTCATCAAATCCATTAAAGTTGCGATGGCATTCGTTAAATTGAAAGGCATCATTAAAAACTCAATGCAGTCTTAGGTATGTCATCCTTTCAAACTCTTTGTTGATAATAGGCCGATCTCAAATCGATCTTCGAAAAGCATGCAGAACCCTTCAATTAGTCGAATAAATCATCAATTCGGGGCATTGAATAGTTATTTTTCACAGTAACTTGATTCAACTTTCGATAATCGATACATAATTGCAACGAGCCGTATTTTTTTTAGCAAATAATGCCAGAGCTCCCCATGACAAGACACTAGGGTGAATGAAGCCCTTGTATAACAGGTCCTGCAACTGAATCTTCAATTCTCTTAACTCCGCTGGAGCGAAACAGTAGGATGGTTCCAATATTGGAACAGTCCCTGCGATAAGCTCAATTGAAAATTCCACTTCTTTATGTGGCGGTAGTTCAAACAATTCCTCTAGAAATACATCACAAAGCTCGCCTCATACAGAAGAATCATCCTTTTTTAAAAGAGTAGAAAGAATCGTATGCACATTTTTTGATTGGCTCACGTCGCGTAGTCGAGGTATCATATTTTCATCTTTGTCCCCCATGTAAAAGAAAGAATCTCCTTCGGGAGTGCACAAGAAAATCCTTCGTCAATCACAGTCAATAAATGCACGAAATATGCTTAACCAGTTCATTCCAAGAATAGTATTAAACCCCAACATCTTTAACACAATAAAATCGAACACGAGATGACGATCGACTATCACTACTTCGCACCCTCTACATATATACCTTAACATTATATTGTCACTGATGGGTGTTTCGACATTCACAACAACGCCTGACATCTCAATAGGTAAACCCAAAGTAGAAATGAATGAAGAAGGGATAAATGAACGTGATGCACCAGTATCAAATAACACACGAGCCTAAGAATTGAAAACTAACAAAGTACCCCTTATCACAGGGGTACTAGTAGTAGTCTCACGTATCTCAGGATTTGACGAAGTACCAATTTCTGCTAGGGTATAATCCCTTTCCTGGACTTTAAGTGTCTATCCCTGTCCTCTACCTATAGATTGACGTACAGATTGTGCCGAGAAAGTCTCCCCGAGAGCCCGAAATGCTTGCGTCCCAGTCTGTCGAGGTGGCTGGTCATATGGTTGTCGCTGAGTAGATTGTGTATTGGATGTTTCTCGACTAGCTCTTCCTTGTTGACATTCACATCTAACGTGCCCTTCTTGACCACATTGAAAACGTCTGATAGGTCCCCTCTCTTGAGGCTAGCCCTGTGTCAAATTATGTTGTTGTCTTGGTACTTGCTTTCTTTGCAAACATTCTCTAGCCCGATGTCCTTGCTGCCTACGAACAAAATATGCAAATTCCCTTCGCTCTAGACGTGCCTTTGAGGTCACAGATGGAGTGGGTGCGGAGCATTGGGTCTGATGAGATCTCTGCGGCACCGAACTAGTATCGCTCTGTTCTAGTTTTCGTTTCTTGTATGATCGTTCCTCAGATTGTGTATCCCTGGCCACCAATGGTAGCCTATTCTCCCTAATCCTTCGATTATCTACCAAAGTACTTTCTATTACCATGGCCGTCTCAACTACCTCTCAGAAGACCTTTAGTTGAAACCCCACTACTTTCTCTTATATAATGGGTCGTAAACCCCTTTCAAACCTCTTAGCCTTCAATTCCTCCGTTGACACCACTTCTGGCACAAACTTTGACACGCTTGTGAACTTTGATTCATATTGCAAGACTGGCATATTCCCTTGTATCAACGATAGGAACTCTTCCATTTACGTGTCTCAGATAAACTTAGGGAAATACTTTTCTAGGAATACCGTTATAAACGCTACTCATGTACCATCCATTGTCATTGTAACAAACTCCCACCATTCGTTTACCTCCCATCGAAGGTAAAAGGTAGCAAAACCAACCCTAAAGTCATCCTCCACTATCTGCAAGGTATCTAAGATCCGGGTGACTACCTTTAGCCATTCAGTCACCATTCGAGGGTCAGGTTCTCCCACATAAGTAGGTGAGTTCAAACGTTGAAACTCTCTCATCATCATTGCAGCCCTAGCGTCCGTATCCCATGCTCCCCCTTGGTTAGCCCCAATTGAGGTCCTCAAAGCATTTAGTATTTGTTGATTCACTTTTGCACCCCCGGCTGGTTCATGCGGGGCGTTGATATCCCCTTCTTTAGGAATAGGCGCTCTCTCGCGCCCTCGGCCGCGACCTTGACCTCTACCTCCTTCTTGCCTAGAAGGCATCACTATACGTAGAGAAGACGATTGTTAATACACAATTCGTAAACATATCAATGCTCCCTTCCCGAATAGATTCAACTTTAGCACAAACAGGGCTAACCATATTCAAACTTAATCACACTAACACAAAAACACATACTGTGGGAAGGCCTCAAAGTAACGCAACAATCCAGGCAAGTAATTCAAATTTCTCATAAAAAAAATGTCGGCCAAATGCTTTTCTATTTCGATCCCTAAAGTAGTTGATTGGACGCCAAATGGCACGCCACATCACCCTAAGACTTAGCCTCCATACTCATATAAACACATAACGTGCGCATGACAATGTTAGGGTTGGTATACTGATAATCATGTTTTTACTATTTAATTTTATTTTTAATAAAATTAATTTTTCATTTTATAAGAATCTTTATGAGCAATATATGTGTATCATTTTCTTTAATATTATATATGGATGTCTGATATTCTATATAGTATTTAATTTGGTGTAGAGTACGGCTTGAACACAAAAGATCAGATTTTAGGTTCTTATAGAATATAAGTTTTATGTTCACAGCTTAGATAAAAATTGGCATACTATCGGTACGACTGTGGCACAATGTTTTAGTAAGCATGTCCCGGTTATGGGGAACAGATAATAGCGTCGTCTATTGTTCCGATTCTCTGTACCAGTACACTTTGTATGTATTGAACGGGACAATTGGGATAATTAATTTTATACTGACTATATAAATTAATTCACACCCTAAAATTATTATAAATAATGCTTATCCACATAATCCTGAAATAATTATTGATTTGCGTAGATTTAATACTTTTTGTTTTGATTCATTAGAGAGTGCGATCTTGTATGGGTCTATATTCTCGATGAGTTGGATGA
This sequence comes from Heliamphora ciliata, assembly GCA_032360265.1. NCBI lineage: Eukaryota > Viridiplantae > Streptophyta > Magnoliopsida > Ericales > Sarraceniaceae > Heliamphora > Heliamphora ciliata. Next base: position 23,080 of record JAUMHN010149779.1, read on the forward strand.
CGGTATTATTTATAAGGCAAATATTAATTATTAACGGATTTCATGTCTTGAAATATCAGGATTGACGATACCCCCTTAAGTAAGCTTATAAGTTTTGACCGGTTCAAACCCTACAGGTGGATTTGATTATCCGGCGGTCAAAAGTCAAGCGAAAGAGCTTAAAGAATATCAAGATGCCGATTAAATTAAATTGTCAATAATTAAATTTAATTGAAAAATATTGAGAATCTTAACGTAGAGAAAAATGGTAAACATTTAATAACAAGAGCTCAATGCAAGATGGTCTTGAGATTATGGGACAGAGGGCAATTATAGTTCTTCAGTTATGTGAACTGTAATTCAGTGTTTTATAGAAATTACAGAAACCGCTGCTAGATTTCCATAATTACAGATACCATTGTAAGGTTTGCTTAATTGCGAAAACCGCTGATACGTGTCTGTGTTTCACTGAAAGTCTTATTTATAATTACTCCCCAGGTCCCTGCTGTAGCCCAATAAATATGCAGGTAAGCTGAACCAGTTTTATAACTTGTCTTTAACACTAAAGCTGTCCAGGTTCTGCCGGTACAAGTTCTCAAATGAATATAGTAAAAGATCTGATAAGAGCTTCAACTTGGATTCAAATCATAGTTGAAGATTCGACCAGTAAAAATATATTCTTCTAAATTAATTTCGGATGTACGGGTTTTATTTTGATCGTTCGTCTTCAAAAGTTTTTAGCTGAAGCTCGTTTTGGCGTTTGCCCGTCCAGTTAATTTTTTTTATCAGATAATCGTTTACAAAAATAATGATCTTGGCGGTTTTACCTCCAACAATTTGTGTCAGAGCCGTTTTATTTTTTGTTTATGGTTATCGGGGCCGGATAGTTTTAGAACTGTGCTAACTATTGTTTTACAAGCGTTCTAATTTTGGTTTTATGATCGTCATTTATTATTTATGTTTGAATGAATGGTGTGAATGATGATTATTGTTTTTAATCACGGGGGTTAACCGTGATAGATCGAATAAGATCCTTTGGGACATAGGAACGATGTAATAGCTAATTTTTATTTTTAAAATATCTATTTAGATTATTTAAGAACAGATTGAACATATTCAAGAATACAAAAAACGGAAGCGGCACCGGCGGTGGTTTAGGTTTTTACGGACCACGGATCGCGATAAGTTTTTTTTGGTGAGTTTTTTTTCAGTATTTATGAATAAAAAATAGAATAAAAAATAAGTCAAAAACAGCGAGGAAAAGTCATCAAAACAACTTGGTTCTTGCGGCTTTGTCAGTGGCACTTCGGCGACAGTTTTTATGATTTTCTGGGCCATATTAGGACTATTTCTTGGATAATTTTTTAAGCATAAAATAGTAGTAAAACATACCTCAACATACTGTCAAAAACAAGAAAATAAATCGGCCAAAATCACAACCCTGACAAGCGGCAAACAGGCCGACGACAGCAGTCTCTTCCAGGCAGTTTTTTGATAGTTTTTTGGGCTGTCTTTCAGCAGTTTATTTGACAGAAAGATTCTATTTTTCATAAGCTTTTCAACGGTATAAAGTACGTCAAAACAGAGTTCCGAAAGAGGTCAAAAAAGCCTCGGGAAGTTGGCGGTTCCAGACGGCAATGCACAAGAGCGGCGGCAGTCTGTTCCAGGAGATGTTTTGCCATTTTTTTGAGCTGTTTTCAAGAAGATTTTTTCATTGAAGAATATTACTTTTAGAGAGCTTTCTTTTGGTATAAACTACGTTGAAAATAAAGTTCGAAAAGAGGTTGAAAAAGCCTCGGGAGTTAGATGCGCAGTGTTGTTGCGGTTAGCAGTGTTTTTGTGGTTCGGACAGTTTTTTCGACTACTTTTTAAGAAAATTTCCAGCAGATTTTTTGACCAAAGAATCCCATATTTCGAGCTTTCCAACGGTATAAAACTTGTCGAAAACGGAGTTCGGATGGGGTGGTAAGAGCCGCCTGAAGGTGGCGGCTAGGTGGCGTCAGCAGTGGTCGGCGATGGGCCAGCGGTTTCACTCTCTCGGGACTGGTTTGTGTTGATTTTCTAATAGATACAAGACTGATTTGATATTTATTGATATATCAGATAGTATCAGGAAAGCCTGATGCAATCAGAACACAAGAATCAAAGATAAAAGAGGATTATTTCAACTTATCCTCTTCGGGAGACTGAAACGCTTCAGCATTTCACTCGGATCATAAAATCGAGATATATGCATATCATGTTTATATATATATGAACTGCGTGAATGATTGCATATCTGTTTTATTTATTCTGTTAATTTAATTAATTCAAAATTTTGATTTTAATTAAAATATTTTGTAATAAAAAATAAAATTAAGTTTTTTTAATTAATTAATTTTAATTAAGTAAAAGAGTTTTAAAATTTTTATTTTCTACAAAATATCACGTTTAAGATGATTTTTCATAAAATCGAATATCTTGAAAAAACGTGATAATTAATTTTGAATTTTAAATTAATTACATAGAAACATGTTTAATCAAAATAAATTATTATTTTTCAAAAAATATGAAACGAAAAATGAAATAAATAAATACCTTTAATTACTACTTTAACTAAAAAGTTGAAGAAAAAATTATGCATTTATTAAATTTTATTTGTTACGCATTTAAACACAAAAAGATGGTTTGATAAATCAGAATCTTTGAAATCGTGTACATGGAAAGATGTTTGATTCTTTCAAATCGTGTAGTTTTCAAAATTAATAAATTTATTTTAATTAAACAGATTTTTGTAACACTAAAAAAATGTTTAAAGAGACAAAATTTATTCACAGATAAATCTCGCGGTCTCCATCAGCAGTTTGTAGGCAATGCAATTAAACCCTGCATGTTGGCATTAAGGCTTTCCTCCGCAACAGACAAATTAATTGCGGTATCGCTAGTACAAACCTTCTTTTGGAATAATTCTAGATAATTATTAGTGTGGATCACTTCTCCATCTGAAGGGTTCATTACGAAGCGATTGATTTGGGATTAGGTGATAGTTAACACTTAACTGTATATAATAGTATCCTCTCCATCTGAGTCACTCCTATTATATACTGGACCAAAACTATATGAGCTGTTTAATTTTACTTGGCATGGTCAGTTGCCTAGATAGTAAAATTAAAAGAAATTGGCCTGTCTGGTCTTATGAAGAATTGTAGACTTTCACTCATCGAGGCATGCTACTCTCAGGTAACCAGACTGCTGGCGAATTAATTTTAAAATAGTAGAGGAAATCAAATTAAAATAAATTCAAAAGTTTGCTCATCATAATTAACGATTTTTTTAATCATGTGATTCTCAGGATTAAAATGGCTTTCAACCCACTCGATTCAATATTTAAAGAAAACAAACTTACGGGACCAAATTTTGTTGACTGAAAAAGTAACTAAGATATAGCTTCAACTACCAATGGTATTTCTTCAATACCAGAAAATGTGTTTATTTTTTAAAAAAGTTCTTCCTCGGGGCTAAAATACATAAAGAAGAAACAGGGAGACACGATTTTCAGGGTAGTTAGTGGGCCACGAACTGATGTGAAAAAGCCGAAATGCAGATGTTTTCACTGTAACTAGACACGCCACTGAAAAACACTGTCTAGTATTTCTCAGTAAGCGAAACAAGGGTAATTTCTATTCACAGGTTGTGAAAACATGTTTAGCGGTGTTATCTACCAGTACCTGGTGTGTAGATATGAGAGCCACTAATCATGTCTACAATTCTTTGCAGGGATTCATGAAAACCCGACAACTTAGTGATGGGAAGATTTACTTGCATATGTGTAATAATACAAAGGTAACAGCAGTTGCAGTAGAAGTTGTCACTCTCAGTTTTAGTAGAGATCAGGTTTTAATATTAAGAGATTGTCTTTATGTACCTACTATTAGAAAGAACTTAGTTTTCATTTCTGGATTGACTAAAGACAGATATTTGGTTTATTTTAATAACTCTGTGGTTATTAAGGATAATAAACGGGTTATCTATTCTGGTATATTGGTGGATGATCTTTATATTATTACTCCAATCTCTCTTACACTGCAACGGACTGAAATGAATAACACATCTAATTTACCATTTAAAGAGAAAGTTTCTTTCTTTAATGAACTAAAAGTTTTTTGGCACTTACGCTTGGGCCATATTAATCTAAAAAAGATAAACAGACTGGTAGTAGATGGACTTTTGAGTTCATTGGAAGTGGAGGTACTTCTAGTCTATGAATCTTGCTTAGACGGTAAAATGACTAAGAGGCATTTTTCGGCCAAAGGCTATAGTGCTAAAGAACCGTTGGAGCTGGTTTATTCTGATGTGTGTGGTCTTATGACAATCCGGGCTAGAGGTGGCTTTGAGTACTTTATTAGTTTCATTGATGACTACTTAAGTTATAGATGCATTTATCTGATGCACCGTAAGTCTGAATAGTTTGAAAATTTTAAAAAATTCAAGGTGGAGGCGGAGAAGTGTCTTGGTAAAAGTATCAAATCACTACGATCCGACCATGGTAGAGAATACCTCTTTGGAGAGTTTAAGGACTACTTGTCATCAGAGAGAATTACATCCCAGTTGACTGCACCTGGCACTCTGCAGCAGAATGGTGTAGCAGAAAGAATGAATAAGACTCTTATAGAGATGGTAAGGTCAATGATGAGTTATTTAGGTTTACTCGATTAGTTTTGGGGACTCGCTTTAGAGATAGTGGCTTACATTCTGAACATGATACCTTCTAAGTTAGTACCTTCTACTCTCACAAATTTGTGGACCAGGCATAAGCCTAGTCTGAAACACATTCAGATTTTAGGGTGTCTAGCTCATGTGCTGAAAGGGAACGTGGTTAAGTTGGAACCGAGAACAGAAGTCTGTTTCTTTGTGGGATATCCTATGGGAACGAAGGATGGTCTATTTTATAATCATAATGATCAGAAGGACATTGTTAGCACCAATGCTCAGTTCTTGGAAGATAATTATATTATGGATCACGGTTCCAAAAGCAGCATTGTTCTGGAAGAACTAAGATGAAATATGTGAGACCCTGACCCGTTTTCTTTTTTCAGCTTTTTCGGATGCGCGTTATGTGTTTTTCATTCGATCATAATTTTACTACTTTTGATGCATGATCGGGCATAGATATGCATGCAGGGTGGGTTCCCGGGGCCGTGGGCCGTTGTGGCGCGAATCTCGAAAATTTTCAAAAAAAGATATTTTGGAGACCTATAAATATTTGGAGTTAGATATTTTCAAACGATATTTTTCAAAACTTAACTCCTAAGTTTCCCGTTTTTCTCTCTACCTTCTCTCTTAGTTCTCGGGGGCCCAGGGCTCGATTTTCAACGATCCAACAATGGATCCTTGCTTTTGGTGACGTGTGTTACGCAACCATCCGGTCAGATTTTGATTCCGGTGAAGTTCAGTTTTACACGTGGATTAAGACGTCGAGTTTTTAACTCACCGAGATAAGATTCTAGACCTGTATGCTTTATAAGGGTGCTATGGGTAATCAGGTCTCTTTTTACCGGTTAGATCGCTGTAAATCTGAATTTGAAGCAAGTTTGGTTTTTGAGTTTAAAACCTTGTTTCGGTAATTTCTGTGGATGGAATCGGGTGTTGGGGTTTCTTTTGAGGTCTCGGTGTAAGGCCTAGGCGTGTGGGTGTTCACGGATGTTGGTTTGGAGTTCAGAGGCTTCGAATCGGGGTTTGGATGTACAAACCCATAGCTCAAAAACGGTTTTCACCGTGGTTCGGTCGACTGAACCATGGGGTCAGTCGACTGAAGTCTGGATCTTGGGTTCGGTCGACTGAAGTCTGGATCTTGGGTTGATTCCTTGGTTTTCGATTGTTGTTCTATGGTATTCAATTGTTTAATTTATGGGAATTACTTGATTTAAATACCTGTGGATTCCTTTTGGGGTTTGGTTGGTTGTGTCGTGGTTTTGGGGGTTGTGTGGTAACCTCGTGTATTCGTGTTGATGCCATCTTCGGGGATGATGAGTTGTTGAGATGTGGGTGTTTGTTATGTGTCGAGTGTTTGGGCCCGTGGTTCCCTTCGGGAAAGAGTCTTGGGTTATGAATCGTGAGGATTTTGGGTTTTTAGTTGGCCTTCGGGTTAGGCTTGATGGTTATACGTGGCTATATGCTTTTATAACGAACTTATGCATGTTGTAACTGTAGTTTATTCATGCATGGATTATGTAATGTGATGTACATGGCTTTCGATGTCGTTATGTGTAATGTGGTATATGCTTTAAGACCCTGAGTTTGATAGGCATATGGATGCGGAATTTAATGAACGAATGCATGTAGTGCATGTTGCATGGGTGCAGGTTTATGTGAGTTGCATGTGTAGCATGTGACATGGTTTGTGATACATAGTGATAGTACGTGATTTGATGTATTTAATTCCTTATTAGGTTATGCATAGTAGATGGTTATGTTAGCTCTAGTTAACGGTGATTACGTTAGGGTTACGACCCTTCGGTTAAAGTCCGAGAAGATTACGACAGAGTTACGACCCTTCGGTTAAAGCCCGTAAAGAAGCGTTTGATAAGGCTACGGTCCCTCGGTGCAAGTCCGTAAAGAGATATTCGTTAGGGCTACGATCCCTCGGTTAAAGTCTGTAAAAATGGATTGACGGGGGCTGCGACCATCTATGAAAGTCTGAGAAGATATATAGATTGCATGAATTGCATTATGGGACAGATAGACCAGTTTTTAAATTATTTTTTTAAAGAGTCGTGTGTATCGCAATCTAAAAACTGTTTTCAAACTGTTTTTCAAGACTCCTGTGAGTGAGTCTAATGATGGTTTGTATCCTCGCTTTCCCTTGCATGTGAAAACTGTTTTTAAGGCTTGAAAGAGAGTCTAAACCTACACTTCGGTTTCCTAGCATGTTTTGTTTATATTGCATGCTTGTCTAGTTTCTGCTGAGACTTGGCTCACGGTGTGGGATTTGCTTTTCTTCAGGTACTGGTCACGGAGGTTGATCTGTAGGTGCTGAAGAGAAAGAAGAGCTGTAGTCTTCTTTTCACTAGTTTTGTCACATGTATGTTGTAGCATGTCTTTTTGGCGTTGGAGCCTTGTAATGTATTCTGTTTGGCGTTTATATACAATACATGTATGGTTTATCTTTGAGAGTGTATTCTCGGGTTGGTTGGTTATGGGCGTTTCACGTGGCCCGAGTTTGGGGCGTGACAACTTGGTTTCAAAGCTCTGGGTTCGAATACGTATGAGCTGTGAAAAGAGGTTGCATCATCGTGTGAGGTTGATTGCCTGTGCCTGGTTGCATGTGTTTACACGCATTGATAACATGATCTTGTCAGCGTGTTAGATATGTGAACGATGTGTATATGTGAGTATGGGAGTTGAATCTTAGAAGTGATAGTCCTGCCTTTGGGCGTTTGGACTAACAAACTTGGGAGCTAAGTTAGAAACACGTTTAGCTTGCGTGATTTCTAGCAGGGAATCTGAGTAGGTTATCCAGATTGACGAGTCATTCTTGTTGGTTCTCCTCGGTATGTGAAATTGTTTAGCATTAACTTATGTGCTTATGTGATATAGCATGCTAAGTGTTTAGCGTTTTTGTTCGTGCTATGTGCTGCATCTCACGTTCTATCTTTTTCATATAGACACAATGTCTGCGAGACGAGGGCGAGGCCGTGTTCGAGGCCGTGGCCGTGCTGTTGGCCAAGGGGATGTTCCTTTTCCTGATGCTGGGGATGCAAATGCTCCCCAAGGACCTGTTGACATGGTAGAGTTGGTGCGAGCGCTGGTGGGTTCCATCGGCCAGTTAGTTGAGGCTGTTAGAGGTGAGGCTGTTTGGGGGAGGGTGCCTGAGGCAAGGGCTACTTTGGCGATGCTGATGTTTAGGCGCATGGATCCGCCTATCTTTGCCGGAGATCCTGATTCTATTGTGGCGACGGAGTGGCTGGAGTTGGTAACACGGATCCTTGATACACTGCAGATTGTGGAGGGTGAGTTGCGGGTTTCTTTTGCCACCTTTCAACTGAGGGGTGCTACTGCTCACGCTTGGTGGAAGTATGCCAGGACTATTGCAGGAGTTACTTGGGCAGCTTTTACAGGAGTGTTTCTGGAGAAATATTTCCCAGCTTCGAGGAGAGATCTGTACAGGGAGGAGTTCTATACTCTTACCCAAGGGGCGATGGACGTCATGCAGTATGAGTCCAGGTTCACATGCTTGTCCCGGTTTGCACCTGAGTTGGTGAGCACAGACCAGCTACGTTCTATGAGGTTTGAGAAGGGTCTGAGACCGGCGATCAGAGAGTGTGTGGTTGCGCTAGGACTCCGGGTATTCACAGAGCTAGTAGAGGCAGCAGCGAGGGTGGAGAACACTATGATTGAGAGTCGGGCTTCCAAGGAGGCCAGGACACCACAAAGTGGGACGGAGGATCAGACATGCGGGACTTCCAGTAAGAGGCAAAGGTCTTCTGGCACTAGTTTTCACCCATATGGGTTACCACAGTAGTTTTCAGCACCAGCACCATCCGTGGCTTCATCCGAGAGGCCAGTACAGAGGGAGTTGATATGCTATCAGTTTAGGTAGTCGGGGCATCTTGTGTCAGAGTGCCCACAGCCGAGGCAGTCCCAGGGTTCATGGAGTCAGTCACAGGGGAGGGAACATATTTGCTATGGATGTGGCCAGCGCGGACATATTCGCAGGAACTGTCCCCAGAGGGAGAGTGCACCGAGTAAGTGGGCACACCAGAGGGTTCGTATGTACGGGACCGACAGCAGCACCCAGCAGTTCAGACTTCTCAAGCGACAACAGGTGGGGGTACTTCAGTTCAGTCGGTGCAGCAGCCGATAGCGCCGAGTTCTAGTGGACAGGACAGAGTGGGGTTGCCCCGAGTGTATTCTCTTGTAGCTCGCGGTTCTTCGAGGGCACCGATCGTGCTGGAGGATGCTGGCCTTCAGCGAGCAGAGGTATTTTCTAAGTTTGCAGGCTTTGGGCCAGTTCATCATTGCATCTGTTCGGGGTTGGTTAGGGATCCCGTAGATGGTGTGCTGTGGTGAGGCAGTGGATGGTGAGGTTGTGAGGTCGGAAGTGTTGTAGATCCCGAGTCTTTGAGATAGTTGGCCATGGTTTAGGATGCCTGACCTTGTTTGACAATATCCTAGGAATAGTTTGGCTAATCATCTCATGTACCTGTGTTGATTGTGATCACCGGGTTGCTTCTATTGACCTTGAGTTGAATTTCGGTGGAAAAATTCCTTTAAGGGGGTAGAGTTGTGAGACCCTGACCCGTTTTTTTTTCGGCATGCGTTATGTGTTTTCATTCGAGCATGTTTTTACTGCTTTTGATGCAGATCAGGCTTAGATATGCATGCGGGGTAGGTTCTAGGGGCCGTGGGCCGTTGTGGCATGAATCTCGAAAATTTTCAAAAAGAGATATTTTAAAGACCTATAAATATCTGGAATTAGATATTTTGAAACGATATTTTTCAAAACTTAACTCCTAAGTTTTCTATTTTTCTCTCTACCTTCTCTCTAAGTTCTCGGGAGCCCGGGGTTCGATTTTCAACGACCCAACAACGGATCCTTACTTTTGGCGTCGTGAGCTATGCAACCATCCGGTCAGATTTTGATTCTAACGAAGCTCTATTTTACACGTGGATCGAGACGTCGAGTTTTTAACTCACCGATGTAGGATTCTAGACCTGTATGTTTTATATGGGTGCTATCGGTAATCGGGTGTCTTTTTACCGGTTAGATCGTTGTAGATCTGAGTTTGAAGCAAGTTAAGTTTTTGAGTTTAAAACCTTGTTTCGGCGATTTCTGTGATGGAATCGGGTGTCGGGGGTTTCTTTTGAGGTCTCGATGTTAAGCCTATGCGTGTGGGTGTTCACGGATGTTGGTTTGGAGTTTAGAGGGTTCGAATCGGGGTTTGGATGTACACACCCGTAGCTCGGAAATGGTTTTCGCCGTGGTTCGGTCGACTGAACCATGGGGTCAGTCGACTGAAGTCTGGATCTTGTGTTCGATCGACTGAACTAGGGAGTTCGGTCGACTGAACCGTGTGTTTTGGCATTTTGTGGTTTTCCAATAGAGTGTTCGATCTACAGGAGGTGGGGTTCGGTTGGCTGAAGTTGTGGACTGTTGGTTTGTGATTTTGGGTTGATTCCTTGGTTTCCGATTGGTGTCCTATGGTATTCAATTGATTAATTTATGGGAATTACTTGATTTAAATACCTGTGGATACCTTTTGGGGTTCGGTTGGTTGTGTTGTGGGTTTGGGGGTTGTGTGGTAACCTCGTGTGTTCGTCGTGTTGATGCCATCCTCGAGGATGATGAGTTGTTGAGATGTGGGTGTTTGTTATGTGTCGATTGTTTGGGCCCGTGGTTCCCTTCGGGAAAGAGTCTTGGGCTATGAATCGTGAGGCATTTGGGCTTTTAGTTGGCCTTTGGGTTAAGCATGATAGTTATACGTGGCTATATGCTTTTATAACGAACTTATGCATGTTATAACTGTAGTTTATTCATGCATGGATTATGTAATGTGATGTACATGGCTTTCGATGGCGTTATGTGTACTGTGGTATATGCTTTAAGACCCTGAGTTTCATAGGCATATGGATGCGTAATTTGAGGAATGAATGCATGTAGTGCCTGTTGCATGGGTGCAGGTTTATGTGAGTCGCGTGTGTTGCATGTGACATGGTTTGTGATACGCATTGATAGTACGTGATTTTATGCATTTAATTCCTTATTAGGTTATGCATAGGTGTACGGAATGAGATAGATGGTTATGTTAGCTTTGGTTAACTGTGATTACGTTAGGGTTACGACCCATCGGTTAAAGTCCGAGAAGATTACGACAGGGTTATGACCATTCGGTTAAAGCCCGTAAATAAGCGTTTGATAGGGCTACGGTCCCTCGGTGCAAGTCCGTAAAGAGGTATTCGTTAGGGCTACGGTCCCTCGGTTAAAGTCCGTAAAGATGCATTGACAGGGGCTACGGTCCATCGGTTAAAGTCCGAGAAGATACATGGATTGCATGAATTGCATTATGGGACCGATATACCAGTTTTCAAATTATTTTTTTAAAGAGTCGTGTGTATCGCGATCTAAAAACCGTTTTCAAACTATTTTTCAAGACTCCTGTGAGTGAGTCTAGTGATGGTTTGTATCATCGCTTTCCCTTGCATGTGAAAACTGTTTTTAAGGCTTGAAAAAGAGTCTAAACCTGCACTTCGGTTTCCTTGCCTGTTTTGTTTATATTGCATGCTTGCCTAGTTTCTGCTGAGCCTTGGCTCACGGTGTGGGATTTTCTTTTTTTCAAGTACCGATCACGGAGGTTTATCTGCAGGTGCTGAAGAGAAAGAAGAGCTGTAGTCTTCTTTTTGCTAGTTTTATCACATGTATGTTGTAGCATGTCTTTTTGGCGTTAGAGCCTTGTAATGTATGCCATTTGGCGTTTATATACAATGCATGTATGGTTTATCTTTGAGAGTGTATTCTCGGGTTGGATGGTTATGGGCGTTTTATGGGGTCCGGAGTTTGGGGCGTGACAAAATGCCAGTAGAACGGAAGAATAGGTTACTGATATTCCATTACCTCGTTGTAGTGGGAGGATTATCGGGATAGGTGCAAATCAAGATCATGGAACTAATGCACAGGGTTCTGATTCTGCACAGTGTGTTACTACTAGTACACAGACACAGGGAGTGGCTCGTCGTAGTGGGAGGGTTGTTCATCAACCTTATAGGTATATGTTCATGGGAGAGTCTTTTAACAGGATCCCGACAGAACTAGATACCGAACCCTGTAACTATAATGAAGCACTTCAAGACAAAGATGTTGACCTTTTGCAAAGGGCTATGAATTCAAAGATAAAATCTATGTATTCTAATCAGGTCTGGAAACTTATAGAACCACCCGAAAGGATAAAATCCATTGGATGCAAGTGGATCTACAAGAGGAAGAGAGGAGCAGACGAAAAGGTTAAAACCTTCAAAGCTATGCTTGTTGCTAAAGGAGGGTTTACTCAGAAGGAAGGGATAGATTATGAGAAATTCTTTTCATCGGTAGCCATGTTTAAGTCTATCTAGATTCTCTTATCCATTGCAGCTCATTTTGATTATGAAATATGGCAAATGGATGTTAAGACAGCTTTCTTTAACAGAAGTCTTGATGAGTATATCTATATATTACAACCAGACGGATTCATTGCAAAGGGCTAGGAACACATGTTATGTAAGCTTAAGAGATTCATTAAGCTTATGATTTTGATTAAAGTCCGGATGAGTCCTGTGTGTACAAAATGCTTGACGAAAGCATGGTGATCTTCTTAGTACTTTATGTAGATGATATTTTTTTCATCGAAAACGATATGGGGGCATTATCTGTGGCGCCCCGTCCTCCAAGCACATCGAGACATGTATAAATATAAATAAAGGGCTATTCTAGCCATTCATTTATATTTATATACGTTAGTTATTACATCATAAAGGAGTTTTAAATCGTTCAAAGTACTTAACTATTACAATTTCACAAAGAAATTTCAAAAATTACATTAAGCACGAGAGAACTGAATATAATAACAAAAGAAAAGGTCTCGACTCATCAGAATGCATCAGCGGGATCCACGTGCTCTTGGAACTCACCATGTTCTTCAAACTCTTCTTCTCCCTCTGGGATGATTTCCTCCAAGAACTCCTCCTTACCTGTGGCACAAATGCCATGAGCCAAGGCCCAGAAGCAAAACACTCTAACCTTCTAACTAATCTCACGGCATAAAATTCACCACGACGTATACCATATAACACCCAACACAGTTTATAGTCAAGGAGACAGACAAATTTATAATAGGATAGCGAATAAGTCAATAAACACTCGTATATGAGATGTCGTGTATGAAATGTAGACGCCCAACCCAACATGCACCTAAATTATTACAAAAATTCTACGCTGGGAATCACCAAAGTAAACTTTCACGTGCATTTGATCACCAAAGCCATCATCGCGCATCGTTGTGAATAGTAAATGCTTCGCCAGGCTTCATGCCACAACTGTTTTACTCAATGGCAACGGCGTTGGGGTCCGCGCTACTTTGGGACTTATTGTCACTGCCCGCAGGGACTTATTATCATTGCGTCAGGACTTATTGTCATTGCCTCAGAACTTATTATCATTGCCTCAGGGACTTATTATCATTGTCCTTACGAAACTTATTACAGTGTCACCCACCTTAAGACTCGTGATGTCTTCATCGATGTCAACCCAAAAGTCTAAGTTATCCAAATCAGAATGCTAACGACAAACCCCTGGTGCCCAACAATATCTGTAAACCATTTCAAACACCGAGGACATGCCCAAGGTGTATAAACTAATTTTGTAACACCGGGAACACACCCAGGGTGCAGAAGTGGAATTCATCCCAAAACATTTTCAAAAAAAAGGCAAACAGGGACGCCCTAGTCTTAGAATCAAGAAAGTCAATCTCAAAATAGCCCATGCCAACTACGGTTTGCACAGATGGACTCCAATATGTCAGGATGCAAATGACAATTCAATGATGTATGGTATGAATCTCAAATACAACCATCTACAGCATGACATCAACTAGCATGGCAAGATTCATGATATAATGCGCAAAGTATACGGTACAAGTATGTGAAGCACAAGCTACAATTCTCAAGATATGATTCAACATGATAGCATGAGTTCTAAACCATCATATATTCACTTAGAAACACTTATCAATTAATTCAAATCGATCATTATACAAAAACGTGGGTCTCATAGCCAAGGGTACTCAAACATACACTTAGCAACTTTTAAGGTAAAAAATCAAGTATTAAATTAAAATGGGCGACAAGATTTTGGGGTATCTAGACTTGGAATCAAGTTATGATTTTTAAACACCATTTATCACTAAGGCCAAAACCTAAAGAAAAAGGCTGGACAAAACATCCTAAGCAAAAACGGTTCAACACTTTTCTCAAGATTTTACCAAACATATGCTTTTGCTGGTCTCAGCTTTCGGGTATCAGATCAAGTCAAAATGAGCCAATTTTTTAGAATCTTCTAGTTCAACATGTCCCCTACAGGTTTCATGTTTAGATGTAAGGGTAGTTATTTGGAATAAGTTAGACGTTTTTTGCCATTTTAGAAATAGGTTCTGTCAGCCGCCAAAACTCAGTAGAGCCGATTTTGGACAGAGAGTTTGAAACGGTTTTGGGGTATCATCCTAAGGTTTTAAGGTCTGGTTTTTATACAAAAAGTAGTTAAATATGTTTGCTACAATGTTCTTGTAGACCACGTTTGGAGTTGGTCACTAAAAATAGAGATTTTGGGCTACACAAAAATATGTGACAGAAGTATCCTTGAGAGCTGACACTCAACAGAGACTTTCAAAGGGATTTTGACCTATCAAAACTCAATAATTTGTGCTCATATTTGGTGAGTAGATGGATATACATGTTATCTACAATGTTCATGTTTTGACCAAAGTTCGGATCTCACTCTAAACTAGGGTTTCCAAGCCGGTAGTGTTGACTGGTCGTAAATTGACACATTTTGGTAAAATTGTGATATCTCGAGTTCTACTTATTAAAATGAGTTGAAACCAACTTTGGATGAAAGATAACACAAAAATCTAAATCTGAACAAAAGAACATGCTTAGATCAATTTTCTACATTGAGTTATGGCATTTCGAATTTTAGGGCAAAACATTTATGTTCTCAAAAATCAAGTCTCTTAGGGTCCAAATCTTCTACTTATGTTATGTCAAGTTTTTGTTCCATTTCTTGGCGTGCTTGTGTTTTAGACTTTAATATCAAGGCTCCAGAACACTTAGAAGTCATCAAATTTAAAGATAACAACATACAACATCTCATATCATCCATAAACATAGCAGCCCCAAATTTCCAACTACGACGCATTTTCTGTTTATTTTCAGTTCTCGATTTTAGAGTGTTTAAAGAGATGCGTTGGGAAATATTTTGAGGGATATTAAACATAAGGTTTAGAGGTTTTACTTACTTGTTTGAGAGCTCAAAGGAGGGTGGAGGATGGATTTGGACTTAGCTTTCGAAAATCTCCTTAATTCCTTTCTTTTTCTTCCTTTGTCTCCCTCAAACTCACCTTATCACTCAAGAGCAAGAGGTCTGGTTTCTCTCCCTCTCTTGTACGAAAATATCAAGTAGAGAAGATGGTGTTTAGCTTCCTTTATATAGGCAAACGCTAGGGGACATATGGGGGTCAAAAAGGTACCATTAAAAGACTTTTTCTTCTTTTTCATTAAATGAGATTTGAGTTGATTTGAGATATTTCAACTTTTGAGGGCTAAAATTCAGATATGGGGAAGATAAATGTAGCTATGGGTCAATTTGGGGGACAAAAATCTGATCCCCCATCATTTAAGGAATTTTTCTCGATTTTCATGCCCTTATTGTGCAAGAAAATGCATTAAAAGTTAATTTGATATATCTTTTTGAAAATTTTTTCCTAGTGAGACCTATTATTTTAGTATATTTAAGATAAATATAGTATTTTCATGTATTATCATAATTTTCATAGCAATTGATTAAATAAATGTAATCTTTTATGTCAAATTAAGCTATTTTGGCAATATATGACTTTTTAACTTATTTTGTTGTGTATGGACTTCAATAATGATTTGTTTACTTTTGTTCACCAATAATATCATATTATTATGTATATTTTTTTGGGTAATTTATTATTATATATATTACTTGTTCAACAAGTATCGGATCATCATAATGCTTAATTTAATACCTTTGTAATCATTTTAATCTAAAAAGAAAGCAAAAAGCTACTTTTTGGCACTCTTCCCAAGGTGGTCAGCCACTAAAGGTAATTTTGTTATTTTTGATATTATTTTGTCCTTTTCTACTTAATTATACTTAAATCCTTGATTTAGGGTATCCATGTGTTAAAATTTGAATTTTTAAAACTTTTTACTATATTAGGGGTAAAATGGTCATTTTACGCTATTTATGAGGATTTTTTTATTTTTAACTCATTATTTCATGATATTTACATCATTTTGAATGTTGGGAGACTCTCTGCGTGCTAAGGTTTTGTGGCATGAGATTTGGACCATTTTGGGGTTTCGAGCCGAACTTAGGGTTTTCGATTCAAGATAGGGTTTTGATCCTCGTCCGTGCTCTACAGCCTTGTGGACTATCCATCACTAATACTAGGGTTCGAGTAGGGTCGTTACATTAATCTGATCGGTATATGTTCATCAACCTGATCAGTATTTGTTTTTGGGAGAGTCTTCTGACAAGATCCCGACAGAATTGGATACCGAACCTTGTAACTACAATGAAGTAATTCAAGACAAAAATGTAGATCCTTGGCAAATGGAAATGAATTCAGAGATGGAATCTATGTATTCCAATCACGTTTGGGAACTTGTAAAACCACCCAAAGGGATAAAACCCATTAGATGCAAGTGAATCTACAAGAGGAAGAGAGGAGCAAACGGAAAGGTTGAAACCTTCAAAGTTAGGTTTATTGTTAAAGGGTTCACTCAGAAAGAAGGGATCGATTATGAGGAAACATTTTCGCTGGTAGTCAAGCTTAAGTCTATCTAGATTCTCTTATCCATCGCCGCTCATTTTGACTATGAAATAAGGCAAATGAATGCTAAGATAGCTTTCCTTAACGGAAGTATTAATGAGTATACCTATATGATATAACTAGACGGATTCATTGCAAAGGGCCAGGAACATATGTTGCGTAAACTCAAGAGATCCATTTATAGACTCAAGCAGGCATCGAGGTCTTGGAACACTCGATTTAATCAAGCCATTAAGTCTTATGATTTTGATCAGAGTCCGGATGAGTCATGTGTGCACAAGAAGCGTGACAGAAGCGTAGTGATCTTTCTAGTACTTTATGTAGATGATATCTTTCTCATCAAAAACGATGTGGGGCCATTATCTATAGTTAAAGTATGGTTATCTGGGTAGTTCGATATAAAGGATTTGGGAGAAGCTAATTACATCCTTGGGATCAAGCTTATGCGAGATCATAAACAAAGGATGTTAGGCTTATCACAAGAAATGTATATCGATGACATCCTTCCTAGTTTTAGCATGCAAGATTCCAAGAAATGATTTCTCCATTTCAGGCATGAAATCACTCTATCCAAGGATCAGTACCCTAAGACACCTGATGAGATAGAGAAGATGAAGACGGTTCCTTATACTTCGACAGTAGAAAGTTTGATGTATGTTATGTTTTGCATTAGACCCGACATCTACTTTGCCTTTGGCATGATTAGCAGATATCAGTCTAACCCAGGATAGGAGTATTGGACTGCGATAAAGAGTATAATCAAGTACCTAAAAAGGACTAAGGATTATATATTGGTTCACCAGGCAGACAGTCTAGTATTTTTGGAGTACATAGACTCAGATTTCCAGTCAGACATAGAGCTTACATCAGGAGTCAACCTTACAGATACTTTACAAAGAGAGCTTACCGGCTAACACTTTTGTTAGTCATGTAGAGGACATGGAAGTCAGATGTATAGTAGCATGGTTTTGAGTATAAGTGAAAGATTGTTAGGGTTGGTATACTGAAAATAATATTTTTAGTATTTTATTTTATTTTTAATAAAATTAATTTTCTATTTTATGATACTTTTTATGTGCAATGTATGTGTATCATTTCTTTAATAGTATACATGGATGTCTGATATTTTGTATAGTATTTAATCTGGTGTATAGAGTACGGTTTGTACACAAAAGATCAGATTTTTGGTTCTTACAGAATATAAGTTTTATGTTCACAGTTTAGATGGAAATAGACATACAATCGGTACGATTGTAACACAGAGTTTTAGTAGGCCTGTCTTGGTTACGGGGAATAGATAATAGCATCGTCTATTATTCCGACTCTCTGTGCTAGTACACTTTATTTGTATTGAATGGGACATTTGGGGTAATTAATTTTATAGTGAATATATAAATTAATTCACACCCAAGATTATTATGAATAGTACTTATCCTCTTAATCCTGAAATAATTACTGATTTACGGATATTTAATATTCGTTGTTTTGATTCATTAGAGGGTACGATCTTAATTATTAACGAAATTCACGTCCCGAAAGATCAAAATTGACGATACCCCCTTAATAAAGTTTATAAGTTTTGACCGGACCAAACCCTACAGGTGAATTTGATTATCTGGCAGTCAAATAAGTTAAGCGGAAGAGCTTAAAAAATATCAAGATATCGATTAAATTAAATTGTCAGTAATTAAATTTAATTGGCGGGTATCGAAAATCTTAACGGGGGGAGAAATGATAAGCATTTAATAACAGGAGCTCAATACAAGATGGTCTTGAGATTATGGGACATAGTGCAATTATAGTTCTTTAGTGGTGTGAACTGCAATTCAATGTTTTATGAAAATTGCAGAAATCGCTGCTAGTTTTTCATAATTGATGATACCGCTGTGAGTTTGCTTAATTGCAAAAACCGCTAATACGTGTCTGTATTCCACTGGAAGTCTTATTTATAATTACTCCTCAAGTCTTTGCTATAGCCATATAAATATGCGGGTAGGCTAAACCAATTTCATAACTTGTCTTTAAGACTAAAGCTGTCAAGATTCTGCTGGTACGAGTTCTCAGAGGATTATAGCCCACACTATATCCGGAAATTGCATAAGGGAATACAGTAGAAGATCTGACAGAATCTTCAACTTGGATTCAAATCATAGTTGAAGATTCGATCGGTAAAAATGTATTCTTCTAAATTAACGTTGGATGCACAGGTTTTATTTTGATTGTTCGTTATTAAAAGTTTTTATCTGGATCCCGTTTTTGTGTTTGCCCATCTAGTTAATTTTTTTTCTTCAAATAATCATTTGCAAAAACAAAAATCTTGACAGTTTTCCCTCCAATAGACATGACAACCACAATCCCATGTAAGTACACAAACCATTCCATGTAGTGGTGCCTAATATCTTCAAAAAATTCTCATATGAAGGTCATTCTCACTTCCCACGGCTCCTAAGTATCCGAACCTAGAGCTATGATACCATTCTGTCATGACCCAAACCCCAGGTCTGTGAACTAACCCTAAAATGTACCTTACATGAACCATATCCATTGATGATAATCCAAAAACATAGGAAAATCTTTTACAAAATACATTCAAAGGATTTAACTGAACGAACCAAATTCCAAAAATTTTATTTCTAGAATTACTACAAATGTTCGAGGTAACATACATTCAACATTAAGCTAACATTTTCATTACATCAATTTTCTTAATTTTTTTGTATAAAAAAAATAAAAGGAGTTCTAGCTTCATTTACTGGCCCTTCCCAAACGCATTTATAGCTTTGGTGTCACCCCGCTCCTTAGAACCTGAAATGGTTTAACATAAATAAATGAGCCGGAGCTCGTAGGATAAAGATTAACTCATATATAATGCATGATTTGTGAAGTGTGATGGGTGTAACCAAAATAAATATGCACGTTTCACCAAGTCATTTTCTTTTTACACACACCCACGCACACAAATTTGTCTCCATTTATCCATTTGTTTTCCATTACATTAATTCTTCGTTTTATTTCCCCGGTTTTCACAAAATCGTTTCACCTTTACTGAACTGGTATCGGGTTCAGTTTATGGAAACCTGCCCCTATTAATTCCCAATAGGTTACGCGAAGCCATTGGGTAATAGATTGCTCTATAACTCACCACGACACAACACTACATTTCGGGGGCTAACCCATGAGCATGTAGTCCCCATCTTGCTCAAGTTTTCAGTCTTTTACCGCGAAGCTGTCTAAGCCCAACTTAATCCACCTCAATCAACACGGTTCATTATTTGTTCATTACATTCATTTTCACAACCGAGGAGTCCAACTCACAAATGGTTTCTCTCCCAATCGTTGCTCAAAATATCATTTCAATTCCAAATTCACATTTCCCATTTTCATTTCCAAACCATACTTTGTTTTAGTGTTCAATCTCTCTCTTCAAATCAAATGCATCTAGAAATTCCATACACAATTTCTCATACTTCGTATCTCTTTTATCCATATTACAAGAAGCCAACAACACAAGGGTAATTCAATCAAGTTCATGCCATTTCAAAACATACACCCATCATATGCATATAGATACATGTATAAGTTTGAAACACACTTTCGTTATAAATTCCAAACAACGGGTTCTAAACATGTATTCCAACCCCAGTGTAATTATGAAGGTGTACCACCAACCCAAAGGATTAGAAATTTGATAAAAAGGTCCAAAAATGATAAAAATAACCTTTTCTAAAACATTTGGCTAAAAACAGGTGTAAAACGGTTAAGAAAGCTTGATATACCCTCACTATTTCAATCATAACTTCTTCTACAAATTGAATTTTATTGTGAGAGTAGTCATTGTCCTTCAAGCAGTCCTGCGCCAAAAAATGAATTTCTCTTAGATTTTGTGACCAATAACCATCTAAACCCAATCTCATATCAAAACATAGAATTTTAAGTATATTAAGTTTGCTTTTTATACAATAAACTCTCAAAATCATGGTTAACCATTATTCAAAAACTCCAATTTTCTTAAAACCCCACTCAACCCACACATACAACTATCAATTCTTCACTCATGCATGAATTCAACTAGGTTTTTCTCACATGGCAAAAATCTCAACCCAAATCAACACAAAACATATTAGATAATCTAAATCCTACCTCAATTAGCTCAACGCCTTGAGATTCCACCACTTTCTTCCTCCTAGGGTTTCAGTTGCCTCCTTAATTTGCTCCTTGATGCCTCAATCACTTGTTCTAGCCTTTGTTCCTTTCTTAGTGGCCTCCAATTAAGCTTCAAATCCTCTAATTTTTCAGAATGAAGGTTAGGGTTTGAAGGATTAGCTAATCTCCTATGAAAGGAGAAGAGAAAGTAGAAGAAGAGGAGAAATGAGGGAGGCCAACAAGAACGGGGGGCTTGGGAACCCTTTGATGTTGTAACTCTCTCTCTCTCTCTCTCTCTCTCTCTCTCATGTTTCTAGAAAAGTAGGGATTTGTTTAGGGTTATGTTTGGCTTGTTCCTTTTATTGTGTTTGCTTTCTTCTTTTTAATGTTAGCTCTTAAAACTCACTCTCCACTCTAATTTATTATCACACTATTATATGACAAATTCAACATCTACAACTAGATTTTGTCCCCTATCACATGTTTGTAAACTTATAAGCTATACACATTAATAAAATCTTCATCAAAATCTTGTTGTCATATATCATCTTGTATCTCAATCACATATCACGTACTATGAGTTCCCTCAGTAACGAACAAAATTCTATAGTCCCCATACTCAACTTTAATTCTATCACCGTACTTATCCACAAACAAGAAAGCACAAAATAACTACATACTGGGTCCTTGCAAGCCGAGTATCGATGGTCGTCCTCTCAGTACTTTCGAAGAATATAAGTATTAGAATTCTCTAGCTTTCTAACCGATCAGAGGTCAAATATCGAAATTGTCCTCCCAAAATTGTCACGCCCCAAAATCTAGGGTCACGTAAAAAGTCTACCAAACCAACATTTTGGGACACCACGGTCCACCCCAACCACCCGAGCCCAAACGGGACAAGGATCGAGAAGAAAATAGAATTTTACTTGCAGACAAATAACAAAATATACCATTTGAAATCAAAAAGGGTTACCCAAGGTTCTTCTCTCCAAACAACATACATTCCACACATGCATAAAGTATTGCCTCAAGACTTACAAAACACGCTTCCAAAAATAGGTAGTACATGTAACACTACACGATCTCATAACAAAATAAAAGAAAACTTCAAACAAAAGTCTTTTGCCTCCGAGCCTCCACTAGATCAACACCCGTGATCACCGTCACCTGAAAAAGATTTTCACAAATCCCACACCGTGAGCTAAAAACCCAAGGAAACAGACTAACATGAATTTAAAAGCAAAACATCCTAACATGAATAGTATGAATATTTCGATCCACACGGGCCTAAAAAAGAGATCAGATTTGCTTCTCAAAAATCATAAGTTTTCTCGTCGTCTCTCGACATCTGACAATATCTGACAATATAGTAAACATACACAACAAGTTCATATGCATGTCGTACTCTTTCACGGTCTTTCACCATGGGATAATATTATTCCAATCATCAAGTTCTTCGCAGTCTTTCACCACGGGACAATCACTTGCTCTAATGTGCAATTCTTCGAGGTCTTTCACTGAGGGACAATCACTTTTCCTAATATGTAGTTTTTCGTATGATTCAACAGATATAAGTACGCACATAGCCATGTACTAAATATCCACATACATACAATCATATCATTCACATAACCATATAAATAAACTTACATCTCAACCAAACATTTAAAATCCAAGCTCAACCCTGAGGGTTAGCTCCAAACCTCCAAAACACTATTTTCAAGACTTTAAATAGACCCTTCTGTTTTCAAACCACCTTTTTGAAAACTACGAACATCCACACATCCACCAACATGTAATAAACCATAAGAACACTTTAAAAGTCATTTCATCCAATCAAACGGAGATTAAGAACCTAAAATAACTTTTCATACATTTTAAAATAGTAAAAATGTATAATATTCCACGTAGCATCCTTTTAAGACATGAGAGTCTAGGATCCTACCTCGTTGAGTCAAAAACTTGATGCCTCGAAAACCAAACTTCGTCGAAACGAGATTTTGTCCGGATGAATGCGAAGCCCTCAACACAGATACTAAGGATCTACTATTCGATTGCCAAAAACCAACCCCGGCCGCACCGAAAAGATAGAGAGAAGATGGAGAAAAAAAGAAACTTTCTCTAGAAGATAGGTTTATGAAAATATCTGACATAAGGTTGATATTTATAGGCCCAGCTCCGCACAGGAAGTCATTCGGTTGAACCCACCAAGTCGGTCGACTGAAAAGCTACTGAAAAACCAAAAATTCTTCACCGCCACAGGTCAGTCGACTAAATATCCAACCTCGATCAACTGAACCACCAACCAGAACATCCAATCGATTAAACTAACCCCCTTAGTCGACTGAAATGCTACTGCCAACACACGGAATTCTCCAATGTCCAGCCGATGAAAAAATTTCAGAATGGTTCACAACTCCTAAACCAACCGACCAAACTAGCCTTTCTAAACCCAAACAAGCGTAAAATACTTACATAAAACACATATAACATATGCAGTTCTAAAACAATGAAGCAAAAACCAACACATTGAATATACATGAAAACATAAAAAGAAACTGGGTCTCACAACTCTCCCCCTTAAAGGAATTTCGTCGCAGAAATTCACTACAAGGCCATGAAGCAAACAACTCAAGGTATCCAACACGAACTCCAGACTCAAGCTCCCACGCCGCTTCCTTAACACCGTGATGAAACCATAGAACCTTGACATAAGCAATGGTTCTCCATCTCAACACTTGTTCCTTCGTGTCCAAGATCTTCACAGATCGCTCCTCATAAGAAACATCATCATCCACCCACAATTCAGCCTAATCTTACACATGTGACGAGTCTGCTCATACTTCCAAAGCATGGAAACATGAAACACGTTGTACACATATGCAACTGAGGTGGTAATGCCAGACAGTATGCCACTTCCCCAATCCTCTCAAGGACCTCAAATGGCCTAATAAAACGCGGTGATAGCTTCCCGCTATGACCAAACCTCATCAAACCTTTGGGTGACGAGACTTTCAGAAACACGTGATTAATCACCTCAAACTCCAAAGGTCTTCTTCTTTGATCAACATAACTCTTCTGACGACTTTGAGCCATCACTAAAAGTTAGTGAAGCACAATAATCTTTTCTATCGTCTCTTGCACCAAGTTGGGCACCAAAACTGCGATCTCTCCCACATTAGTCCAACACACTGGTCACCTACACGGCCTGCCATACAAAGCCTCATAAGGTGCCATCCCAATATTGGACTAATAACTGTTATTATACGTTAACTCTGCTAACGGTAGGTGATCTTTCCAAGAACCTCAAAAATCAAGCACACAAGCTATCAACATTGAGTGAGCGCGGTGAGGTTTATGCTAGCATTTTCTGTGTCTGCTCTTTGTGTAGTAGCGCTGTCTCTTGGGTTCTTGAAAGTTGTTCTATCCTGCCTCCTTGGGTGACGTCCCAAGTAGGCTGTTTCATAGCCTACCGAGAGATTTGCCTCTATCTTTTCTTTGGAGGGCAGAGCGATACACCTTGTGGGGAGTGTGTGAGCTCTCTTGCGTGTGTTGTTATCTATGTTTTTTTTCTCTGATGTTCTCTTTACACTCAGGTCAATGCTCTTTGGATACCCTAAAAGGAAAAAGGCCCGTCGGTGAGGCAATGCCGCGTCTCTATGTGTCGCCGCTGATCTAGGCTGTTTGGGAATGTTTTTGCTGCTGCTTCTTGCTGCTGCTGCTTCATTTTGTTGTTATTCCCTAATAGCTTGAGGTTGGTTTTGTTTTCTGTGCTCCCTATCTAGGAGGGTTGTTCCTAGTTTTTTTGTTCACACTTTTGCCTCTTGTTACCTATTTCCTTCCCCACCTTCTGATGTCCTGTTAATTTGCAAAATTTATGTATATACCTTTCCCCTTACAACTTGTGTAAGGGATTAGGTGTGTGTGTTAGGTGGCTTTTTGCTGTATATCTATCTCTGTAAGTTGCTTGCGTGAGCAGTTTTTTTTGTGGTTTCAAAATGTTGCGGGTTCCCCATTGCCTGCGGCTGAAGAGGGATCTATTTCTTTGGATTGTATGGTCAGGCTTGGTGTTTTAACAGTTTGTACAACCACTATTTTATTCGGTTTTGGCAGCTGGAATTGTTTCTGCAGTTGAGGTTGATTGTGCAGCTTTTTTGTTTGGCTTGTTGTCTGTTCTCTGGGCTTCTGGTTGCTGCTCCTTTGTGTGGTTCTGTTAGGTTTTGGCGGTGTTGCTTGAGAGGGCTAATTCTCTCCAAATGAATTGCTTTGTATGGATTCTGGTGGTTAACTTGTTATTCTCAAGAGGTCGGCTTTCCCTTAAACTGGTTACTTGATTCACCAGTGCACCTCTTGAGGCCTCCATCCTATTTTTTTATTTGTTATATTGGTTTTGCTTATGTAATTGGTTTGACAGGTGGTGTCGATTCCCGCCCTTTACTGTGTTAAGTTTAGCCGAGGCATCGTTCTTTTCCAGGTTTTTCTTTGGTTAGGGCTTAACCTAAAGCTTGGTTTTGCTTTGGGTTTTGTTTTTTTTGGTGTTTTCGGGTTTGTAAGGCCTGGAGTTTGCTCCTTGTAATTATGTAATTTTCTTTCTTTTATGTCACAGTTAATTACCCAAAAAAAAAAACATATCCTCCAATATCTGTATGGTCCGCTCGGACTGACCAACCGTTTGAGGATGAAAAGAAATGCTACACATCAAGCTCGTCCCCAAAGCTACCTGAAGACTCTACCAAAAGCGTGACGTAAAACGCGAGTTTCGATTAGAAACGATAGACACAGGTACTCCGTGTAACCGAACTTTCTCACTGACATACAATCTACTTAGTTTGTCCACAGAACCCTTCACGCGAATGGGAAGAAAGTGTGCAGACTTCGTCAGCGTATCAACTACAACCCAAACGGCGTCATGTCCCTTAGGCGATCTAGGAAGTCCTGATACAAAGTCCATCGTGATGTTCTCCCACTTCCATTTTGATATTGGCAACGGTTGTAACAACCCTGCTGGTCTCTAACATTTTGCCTTTATCTGCTGACAAGTAAGACATCAAGAAATGAACTAAACCACATCCCTCTTCATTCCCTTCCACTAGAACAGATTGCGCAGATCATGATACATCTTAGTGCCTCCTGGGTGCATGGCAAGACGAGAATGATGAAAATCATGTAGTACATTGGCACGGCACGACTCTGATACAAATAATGTCCCTGCTAATCTCAAACTCTGGTCTAGGCTCACAACCCATTATGTGGTGTCCTTCCTACTAGCAATACAATCCCGTAACATCTAAGCCTCGTGATCTCTCTGTTGAACCTCTAGCACACGAGCAACTAACATTGGTCGTTAAATTATTAAAAATAAAGTCGCACCCTTCCCTGTCTCCCCGAGACATAGATCATACTCACAAACCTCTCCAAGCTTGTCCCATTCTCGTATAGCAATGGAAGCTAGCAAACCATGAGATCTACTGCTAAAAGCATCGACCACAACATTGGCCTTCCCAGGATGGTACTGCAGTTCAAAGTCAAAATCTTCCATAAACTCCATCCATCGTCGTTGGCGCAGATTCAGGTCCTTCTGTGAAAACAAGTATTTCAAACTTTTGTGATCGGAGAAAACCTCAAAATGCTTTCTATAAAGATAGTGCCGCCATGCCTTCAAGGCAAAGACCACGAGTGCTGACTCCAAGTCATGTATTGGGTAATTCTTCTCAAGAATCTTCAACTGCCGAGATCCATAAGCCACAACCTTACCTTCCTGCATCAAACTACAACCCAAACCATCGTCTGACGCATCACAATACACTGTGTAACCCAAATCTCATTTTGGGATATCCAACACGGGTGCACTAGCAAACCTCTTCTTTAACTCTTGAAATGCTAACTCACAGGACTCGCTCCAAACAAACTTGATTCCCTTTCGCGTAAGACGTGTCATTGGCGCGGCAAGTCTAGAAAAATCTTTTACAAATTGCCAGTAGTAGCCTACTAAGCCCAGAAAGCTACGGATTTCAAATACATTCTTCGATCGTTCCCAATCCATCATTGTGTCAATCTTCGAAGGATTCACTAATACTTCATCCCTCGATACCACATGTACGAGAAATCTCACCTCAGATATCCAAAATTCACACTTCTCAAACTTTACAAACAGACGATGCTCTCTTAAAAGCTGTAGAACAATACGTATGTGTTCTTCATGTATCTCCCTCGAGGGTGAGTAGATAAGAATATCATCCACGAGCACAACCACAAAAATGTCCAAATACGGATAAAAAATACGATTCAACAAACCCATGAATGTCGCAGGGGCGTTCGTCAAACCGAACAGCATAACCAAAAACTCATAGTGACCATAACGAGTCCGAAAGGCGGTCTTCGCTATGTCCTCGTTCTTAATCCTCAACTGATGATACCCTGACCTCATATCGATCTTCAAAAAACAACTCGAACCCTTTAGCTGGTCAAACAAGTCATCAATCCTCGGCATAGGATACTTGTTTTTCACCGTTACTTGGTTTAATTTCTGATAGTCAATACACAACCTCAAGAACCCATCCTTATTTTCAACAAATAAAGCTGAAGCTTCCCACAATAACGTACTCGGACGAACAAACCCCTTATCAAGCAATTCTTGAAGGTGTACCTTGAGTTCTCGCAACTCAGCTGGTGCGAAATGGTTAGATGTCATTGAAATAGGAGCAGCTCCGAGAACAAGATCAATAGAAAACTCTACCTCACGACCTAGTGACAACTCAAACAGATCATCTGAAAAGACATCTGGATAGTCACAAATCACAGGAAAAAAACTCCACACGATCCCCAACTGCCTCATCCAACATGAGCACAAAAAAGAGGAAACCTAGGTTTCCTCAGTTCCGAACAACACCGTGCATGGACACCAAACTCTCATCCTAATCACCCACGAAACAAAAGCAATCACCTTCAGGTGTATAAATCGATACCGATTTATACCATCCGTCGATCACAATCGATAAAGGCACGATAGGTGGTCAGTCAATCTATCCCTAGGATGATATCGAATGTGGTCATGTCTAGAATGATGAAATCAAACTCTAAACAGTGATCGGCGACCACCAACTCACAGGATTTGCAAACTCGACCCAACACCACACTCCCACCGACCGGGGTCTCTACACTCAACGTACTACCCAACGAGTCTGTCTCCAACCCTAATGCAGATGTAAAAGCCGATGAAATAAAAAAATATGATGCTCCCGTGTCGATAATAACAATGGCCCATGATCTATACAATAAGAGAGTACCTCTAATCACTGGTGTAGTAACTACATTAGGCATGACCGGTGCCTTAGAAGAATCGGGATCTGAAAGAGCTTACACTTTACCCTGCATTCCCCTAGTCTGTCCACCATAACCCTAGACCATCGACTGCCGCACTAACTGTACTGAGGCACTCCTGTCGGCAATCCTAGACGCCTGAGCCACAGGCTGCTGATAAATCTATCGTCCTTGCGCGGGTAGAACATCCGGTGCACCTGCCGTGCTCTTACACTCCCTCCTCAAACATAGTCCCTACAAATTTGCCCTGACTGGCCGCATCATAACAAATCGATGGCTTTCTCTCTCTTGTACTGAACTCTAAGACTGTCCCTTCTGTGGATAGTTCGTCACTCGATGCCTAGGCTGTCTGCACCAATAATAGATGATCTCTCTCTACTCTTACCTTCTTGACGAAGCCACGGAAGGTGCTGGTATAGAAAACTGCTGCTGTGACCCCGAGGGACGCGGGCCAGGGCTAAAGAACCTCTGCCTCTTGTTGGAGCACCCACCTGACTGAGTATCCACTCCACTCTGCGATGCCTTGACCTCCCTGGGTCTTCAAGTCTCATTCAGCGTAATCTCTATGACAACTGCCGACTCCACCAGATCTGTAAAAACATGTAATCTCAATCCTACCACCCGTTCCCTAATCACGGGCCTCAAACCCCTTTCAAACCTCTTCGAGCATAAATCATCAGTAGATATGCAATCTTGACCGAAATGGGACAAGCTAGTGAACCTTGCCTCATACTGCATCACACTCTGCGTCTCCTGGGTGAGAGAAAAGAACTCTTCATGATAAAGATCTCTTGAGGACTCAGAAAAGTACTTCTCCAGAAATACCATTGTAAACGCATCCCATATGCCTCCCACAACCGGTTTAGCAAACTTCCACCATCCATGAGCATCCCCTCTCAGGTGAAATGTAGCGAATGTAATCCTCAGGTCATCCTCCTCTATCTGTAGGGTATCCAGAATTCTAGTCACAAGCTCCATCCATTCTGTGGCCACCTTAGGATCGGGATCCCCAAAAAAGGTAGGAGGGTCGAGACGTCAAAATTACCACATCGCGATAGTCGCCTTCGGCTCGAGTAATCTCTCTCTTCCCCTAGCGGCCTCGACTAGTTGACGGATGGAGCCTACCATCTCACGCAGCAGTCTACCCCAGCTACTGCTCCTTGGGGAGCATTAGCATTCCTAGCATTAGGGATTGGCACATCCCCTTGGCATAACCCACAGCCACGACCTCGACCTCGACCATGGCCACGTCCTCCCCGCGCGGACATAGCTTCTACACAAAAGGAATATAACAACATAACGTTCATTATATTATTACTAACCTAAAACATAAAACACATAATCATGCAAACACATATCCATTCAAGATTATGTAAACACATATCACATACCGAGGAGAACCGACAAGAATGATGCGTCAATTTGGATAACCTACTTAGATTCCTTACTAGAAAACATGTCAACCAAACAGATTTCTAACTTGGCTTCTAAATTTGTTAATCCAAACGCCTAAAAGCAAGACTAATCAATCCTAAGGTTCAATCCCCATGCTCACATATACACAAATTCTCATGCCCAACAAGCTATTGTATTCATGTTATTAAAACATCTAAACACATACAATCAAGCACACGCAATCAGCCTCACAAGGTGATGAACCCTTCTCCCCACGGCTCTTAGGTATTCAAACCCGAAACTCTGATACCAAGTTATCAAGCCCTAAAACCCAAGGTTAGGTAAAAAGCCTGCCAAACCACCATTTTGGGACACCACAGTCCATCCCAACCACCTGAGCCCAAATAGGACAAGGATCGAGAAGAAAATGGAATTTTATTTGCAGACAAATAACAAAATATACCATTTGAAATCAAAAAGGGTTACCCAAGGTTCTTCTCTCCAAATAATATACATCCGACACATGCATAAAGTATTGCCTCAAGGCTTACAAAACACGCCTCCAAGAATAGGCAATACATGTAACACAACATGATCCCATAACAAAATAAAAGAAAACTTCAAACAAAATTCTTCCGCCTTTGGGGCTCCACTAGATCAACACACGTGATCACCGTTACCTGAAAAATGTTTTCACAAATCCCACACTGTGAGCCAAAGCCCAAGGAAATAGACTAACATGAATTTAAAAGCAAAACATGCTAACACGAATAGTATGAATATTCCGACCCACACAAGCCTCAAAAAGAGAACGGTTTTACTTCTCAAAAATCATAAGTTTTCTTATCATCTCTCGACATCTGACAATGTCCGACAATATAGTAAGCATACATAACAAGTTCTTCGCGGTTTTTCTCCACCGCCATAGGTTAGTCGACTAAACATCCAACCTCAGTCGACTGAACCACCAACCAGAACATCCAGTCGACTGAACTAACCCCCTCAGTCGACTGAAAAGCTACTGCCAACACATGGAATTCTCTAGCGTCCTGCCGACGGAAAACTTCAAAACGGTTCACAACCCCAAAACCAACCGACCAAACTAGCCTTTCTAAACCCAAACAAGTGTAAAACACATACGTAAAACACATATAACATATGCTGTTCTAAAACGATGAAGAAAAAACCAACACATCGAATATACATGCGAAATTGAAAAGGAGCTGGGTCTCACAACACTCCCCCCTTAAAGGAATTTTGTCCCCGAAATTCGCTACAAGATCACGAAGCAAACAACTCTGGGTATCTAGCACGAACTCCGGACTCAAGCTCCCACATCGCTTCCTCAACACCATGATGAAGCCAAAGAACCTTGACATAAGCAATGGTTCTCCCTCTCAACACTTATTCCATCGTGTCCAGGATCTTCACTGGTCAATCCTCATAAGAAACATCCTCATCCACCCGCAATTCAGCCCAATCTAACACATGTGATGAGTCAGGCTCATACTTTCGAAACATGGAAACATGAAACACGTTGTGCACAGATGACAAATGAGATGGTAAAGGCAGATGGTATGCCACCTTCCTAATCCTCTCAAGGACCTCAAATGGCCCAATAAAACGTGGTGATAGCTTCCTATAGACACCCCAATTTGACTTCGCCCAATCTTAGGTGAATCCAATGATGAAAATAGTTGCAATGGTGCCTCAGTACGATCCTTGGAAAATGATCCAGACTCGGTATTTGAACCCAATCATCAAAACCTTCAAACCAGTGAAATTATCATTGAACTGCCATGTTGGAACCTTGGGATCGCCATGTTCATTGTTGCGACCGCCAATAGAACCTCTTGGAAGCTTCCATTTTTTGTGGCGACCGCCATGTCCAACCTGACGACTGCCAACTCCAACCTGGCGAACGCCAACTCCAACTTGGCAACCACCAACTTGCATAGTGGCGACCGCCAACTCCATTATGGCGACCGCCAGTAGAACCTTCTGGAAGCTTCTTTTGATGTGACGACCGCCATGTTCATACCCTACGGTCGCCAACTCCAAAAATCTTGACGTGTCCCAAAATGTGTCAGCATCTCATTGGTTGAAGAATTCTATAAATACCGTACCCCCTAGTACGTTTTCAACACAAAAAATTAGAGAGAGGTTTAGAGAGAGAAGCTCTGCCGAGTCGGCGAGCAATTCCGAGCTCCGACGCCGAAACCCTGCCGAAGTACTAAGAGCCGAGCCTCCAACCGATACTAAAACTCTAGCTTGGATCATCGCCTGAGGATCGAATCACCATTCCCTAACTTGAGGATTCCTTAGCAATCCAGGTACCTTATTTTGATCCCCGATCTTTCTAACTCCATTCCTTCTTTTTTTTTGGAGTAATCGGGTTAAATTCAATTTCAATTCGCACATTTCCTTAGTTTATAGTTAACCTTGTTCACTATTTATTTTGTCTTATTAATTTAGTCTTTTTAATTAATTTCTTAATTTACACATTCACACTAAATACATTGTCTTTTTTTCTTTTATTTCATCAATTAGTGCTAATATATTTTTGGCAATTATAACTTTTTAATGTTGTTAATTGTTATAATAATGTACTTATATTTATGTGAATATAGTTATCAATACTACATTCATATTTGAATTAAGTAGTTGTATTTAATTTCTTTTATCTTTCTAGTATTAGTTTAATTTCCTTTACTAGTATATTCTATTTTTTTTTCTTTTTTCTTTTAATGTAGCTTAATTTTCTTGTAATGTTCCATTTATTTTTCTTTTCTTTTTATAATGTAGATTTTCCCTTTCAATGTACCATTTTCTTTTTCTTCTCTTTTCTTGTAATATTAATGTCATTTTATTTTCTTAGCATTAATTTAATATTCTAGCATTTATTTTCTTTTTCTTTCCTTTTCTTTTTTTCTTCTTTTCTTTTAACATTAGTGTAATCTTCTTTCTAGCACTTTATTTTATTCTTAGCTTTACTCTCTTTGTAATGTAATATTTCTTTTTTTTTCTTTTATCTTTATTATTAGCTTTATTTTTCTTTTCTTTTGTCCTTTTTCTTTTTTTTAATGTTAGCATTATTTTTTTTTCATATTACTTTTTTTTCCTTTTCATTAAATTCAAAAATCATAAAAAGGTTCTCAAGCTATATTTTTAAAAGTGTAACTTCCTCCTCTTTTGTTCTCTTTTCTTTTCATTTTCTTTTATCTTTTCTTTTCTTTTTATTTTTTTTATCTCTTTTAAAATATAAAATGTAAATAATGAGATTTTCTTTTGTTAATATAGCATTTTTCTAACTTTTTTTTAGTATAAGTTTCTTTGGTAAACTTTCTTTAAGATTTTTCGTGCCTCTTTTATTAATTCATCATGTTAACCAAGTTTGCTTTAATAATATACATGTTTTAGTTAATTTCTTCAAAATTATGTCTAGAATAGTTTAGCTTATTATGTAACAATTCATGTTTAGATAATTTTATCAAGTTTTTGTTCTTATATACAAATTATGA
The DNA here is from genome assembly GCA_032360265.1 of Heliamphora ciliata. Classification (NCBI taxonomy): domain Eukaryota; kingdom Viridiplantae; phylum Streptophyta; class Magnoliopsida; order Ericales; family Sarraceniaceae; genus Heliamphora; species Heliamphora ciliata. The sequence continues at coordinate 56,024 of JAUMHN010149779.1, forward strand.
TAGTTTATTTTTGTGAATATTGTATGTGGGAGTGCTCCATGTATCCTTTAGTTAGAAATTGCATGCCGTAGGACTTAGAATTTTTCTTTTGATATTGGTTTTATTTGGCGTTCTATATACGTCTACTATGTATTTTTCATATTTGATTTTGGATGTTCCCTCTTTACCTCAACTTTCTTTATTTGCATACATTTGAGAAATCCTATTAAAAGAACTAAAGATGATTAGTAGAGGCCAACCTTACGATTGGGTGAACGGAGTGCCTAACACCTTTTTCGATTCGTACCTTAGCCCCCGAACCCTCTTTCTCCGGTTAAACGTTTTAAAGATATGTGAAGGCTAGTCCAAATGGCTAGCACTATTCCGCCCCACATACTCCCCCAGGGTTCGAACCCAAGGGTGTCAGCCCCCTCTTCCCTAAATTAACTACGCAAAAAAAAATGTTTTAAAGATCAGTAGCTATTTTTGTTTTTATTAGTTTTTCTCAAAAACTAAGTGACGACTCTATTTTCAACAAAAAAGGGTTTTCAAAAATTTGGCTTCCATGGTGTTAAAATATTTTCTAAAAATCTTTGAATTCTCTTATTTTTGACAATTTTCAAAAAACCCCAAAATTTCGGCGCCACACTTCCAGCTACGGTCAAACCTCATCAAACCTCTGTGTGGCGAGACTTTAAGAAATACGTGATTACCCACCTCAAACTCCAAAGATCTTCTTCTCTGATCAGCATAACTTTTCTGACGACTCTGGGCCGTCACTAAACGTTAGCGAATTATAGTAATCTTTTCTGTTGTCTCCCGCACCAAGTCGGGCCCCAAAACTGTGGTCTCTCCCACATCTGTTCAACACACTGGTGACCTACATAGCCTTCCATACAAAGCCTCATAAGGTGCTATCCCAATACTGGGCTGAAAACTGTTGTTATACGCAAACTCTACCAACGGTAGGTGATCTTCTCAACATATCCTCTAATATCTGTATGGTCCGCTCAGACTGACCATCTGTCTAAGGATGGAAAACAATGCTAAACATCAAGCTCGTCCCCAAAGCTACCTGAAGACTTTGCCAAAAGCGCGATGTAAAACACGGGTCTCGATCAGAAATGATAGAGACAGGTACTCCGAGTAATCGAACTATCTCAGTAACATACAATCTACTCAGTTTGTCCACACAATCCTTCCTGCGAATGGGAAGAAAGTGTGCAGACTTCATCAGCTTATCGACTACAACCCAAACGGCGTCATGTCCCTTAGGCAATCTAGAAAGTCCCGATACAAAATCCATCGTGATGTTCTCCCACTTCCATTATGATATTGGTAACGGCTATAACAATCCTGCTAGTCTCTGATGTTCCGCATTTACCTGCTGATAAGATACCGAGAAACGAACTGAACCCATCCTTCTTCAATCCCTTCCACCAGAATTGACGGCGTAGATCATGAAATATCTTAGTGCCTCCTAGGTGCACTACAAGAAGAGAATGATGAAAATCATGTAGTACATCGGCACAGCACGGCTCTGGTACAATCAATCTCCCTGCCAATCTCACACTATAGTCCGGGCTCACAACCCATCCCGTAGTGTCCTTCTCACTAGTAATACGATCCCGTAACATTTGAGCCTCTTGATCTCTCTGCTGAACCTCTAGCACACGAGAAACCAACATAGACCGTGAAACTACTGAAAATAATGTCGCACCCTTCCCTGTCTTCCCGAGACATAGATCCTACTCACCAACCTCTCCAAGCATGTCCCATTCTTGTATAGCAATGGAAGCTAACGAACCATGTGGTCTCCTGCTAAGAGCGTCGGCCACAACATTGGCCTTCCCCGAATGGTACTGTAGTTCAAAGTCATAATCTTTCATAAACTCCATCCATCGTCGGTGGTGCAGATTTAGGTCCTTCTGTGAAAATAAGTATTTTAAACTTTTGTGATTGGAGAAAATCTCAAAATGCTTGTCATAATGATAGTGCCGCCATGCCTTCAAGGCAAAGACCACGGCTGCTAATTCCAAATCATATGTCGGGTAATTCTTCTCATAAGTCTTCAACTATCGAGATCCGTAAGCCACAGCCTTACCTTCCTACATCAAACCACAACCCAAACCATCGTGTGACGCATCACAATACAATGTGTAACCCAAACCTCGTTCTAGGATAACCAACACTGGTGCACTAGTCAACCTCTTCTTCAACTCTTGAAATGCTAACTCACAGGACTCACTCCAAACAAACTTGATTCTCTTTTGCGTAAGACGTGTCATTGGCGTTGTAAGTCTAGGAAAATCTTTCACGAATTGCCAGTAGTAGCCTGCTAAGCCCAGAAAGCTACAAATTTCAAATACATTCTTCGATCGTTCCCAATCAATCACTACGTCAGTCTTCAAGCAATCCAATGATACTCTTTCCCTCGATACCACATGTCTGAGAAATCTCACCTCAGACATCCAAAATTCACACTTCTCGAACTTCACATTCCGACGATACTCTCTTAAAAGCTGTAGAAACATATGTAGGTGTTCCTCATGCATCTCCCCAGTGGGTGAGTAGATAAGAAAATCATCCACGAGCACAATTACTAAACTATCTAGATACAGATGAAAGATACGATTCATCAAACCCATGAATGTCGCAGGGGCATTCGTCAAACCGAATAGCATAACTAAAAACTCATAGTGACCAAAACTACTCCGAAAGGCGATCTTCGCTATGTCCTCGTCCCTAATCCTCAATTGATGATACCCTAACCTCAGATCGATCTTCGAAAAACAACTCGAACCCTTTAGCTGGTCAAACAAGTCATCAATACTCGGCATAAGATACTTGTTTTTCACCGTTACTTGTTTTAATTATTGATAGTCAATACACAACCTCAAGGACCCATCTTTCTTTTCAACAAATAATGATGAAGCTCCCTACGATGACGTACTCGAACGTACAAACCCCTTATCAAGCAATTCCTGAAGCTATATCTTGAGTTCTCGCAACTCAGCCGGTGCAAAATGGTAAGATGGCATCAAAATAAGAGCAGCTCCCGGAACAAGAACGATAGAAAACTCTACCTCATGACTCGGTGGCAACTCAAATAGATCATCCAGAAAGACATCTGGATAGTCACAAACCACAGGAGGAAACTCCCCATGAACCCCAACTGCCTCATCCAACATGAGCGCAGAAAAGAGGAAACCTAGGTTTCCTCGATTCCGAACAACACCGGGCATGAACACCAAACCTTCACCCCGATCGCCGATAAAACGAAAACAATCACCTTTAAGTGTATAAATCGATACTCTCCGTCGATCACAATCGATAAAGGCACGATAGGTGGTCAGCCAGTCCATTCTTAGGATGATGTCAAACGTGGTCATGTCTAGAATGAGGAAATCAAACTCTAAATAGCGACCAGCGACCTCCAACTCACATGATTTACAAACTCAACCCAACACCACACTCCCACCAATCGGGGACTGTACACTCCAGTACTACGCAACGAATCTGTCTCCAACCCCAATGCAGATGCAAAAGCAGATGAAATAAAGGAATGTGATGCTCCTGTGTCAATAAGAACACTGGCCCATGATCTATACACTAAGAGAGTACCTCTGATCACTTGTGTAGTAACTGCATCAGGCACGATCGGAGCCTTGGAAGAACTGGGAGCTGGAAGAGCGTACACTCCACCCTACGCTCCCCTAGTCTGTCCACCATAGCCCTGGACTGTCGACTGCCGCACTGACTGTACTGAGGCACTCCCGTCTACAATCCTAGACGCTTGAGACATAGGCTGCTGATAAATCTGTCGTCCCCGCACGAGCAAAACAACCGGTCACCTGTCGTGCTCTATACACTCCCTCTTCGAGGACAGTTCCTATGAATTTGCCCCGACTGGCCTCATCCATAACAAATCGGTGGCTCTCTCTCCCGTATTCAACTCTGAACAATCTATTTTGTGCACAGCTCGTCACTCGATGCCCGGGTTGTCTGCACCGATAACAAATGATCTCTCTCTTCTCTGACCTTCTTGAGGAAGCCATGGAAGGTGCAGGTATAGAAAACTGTTGCTGTGACCCGAAGGGACGCAGGCGACGGCTAAAGAACCTCTGCCTCTTGTTGAAGCACCCACCTGAATGAGTATCCTCTCCACTCTACGATGCCTTGACCTTCCTGTGTCAATGAGTCTCATTCAGCGTATTCTCTATGATAACTACCAACTCCAACAGATCTGTAAAAACACGTAATCTCAATCCCGCCACCCGTTCCCTAATCGCTGGCCTCAGACCCCTTTCAAAACTTTTCGAGCATAAATTATCAGTAGATATGTAATCCTTAGCAAGGCGGGACAAGCTAGTGAACCTTACCTCGTACTGCACCGCACTCAGCCTCCCCTGGGTGAGGGAAAAGAACTCCTCACGATAAAGATCTCTCGAGGACTTCGGAAAGTACTTCTCCAGAAATACTTTTGTAAACGCATCCCATGTGCCACCCATAACTGTTATAGCAAACTTCCACCATTCATGAGAATCCCCTCTTAGCTGAAATGCATTGAATGCAATCCTCAGGTCATCCTCCTCTATCTATATGGTATCCAGAATTATGGTCACAAGCTCCAGCCATTATGTGGCCACCACGGGGTCGGGGTCCCCAGAAAAGGTAGGAGGGTCGAGACGTTGACATTCCCGCATTGTGACAATCGCCCTCGGCTTGGGTATTCTTTGTCCCCCGAGCGGCCTCGGCTAGCTGACGGATAGAGGGTACCATCTCACACAGCAAGTCTACGCCATCTACTGGTCCTTAGGGAGCATTAGCATCCCGAGTATTAGGGATTGGCACATCCCCTCGGCCTAACCCACGGCCACGGCCTCGTCCTCGACCACGGTCTCGTCCTCTCCACATGGACATAACTTCTACACGAAAGCAACATAAAAACATAAGCTTTCGTTCATCATGTTATTACTAGCATAAAACATAAAACACATAATCATGCTAACTCAGCCATTCAAGATTATGTAAACACATCTAACATACCGAGGAGAACCGACAAGAATGACGTGTCAATTTGGATAACCTACTTAGATTTCTTGCTAGAAAACACGTCGGTCAAACGCATTTCTAACTTGGCTTCTAAATTTGTTAATCCAAGCGCCTAAAGGAAAAATTAATCAATCCTAAAGTTCAACCCCCATGCTCACATATACACAAATTCTCATGCTCAACAAGCTATTGTATTCATGTTATCAAAACATCTAAACACATACAATCATGCACACGCAATTACCCTCACAAGGTGATGCACCCTTCTCCCCACGGCTCTTAGGTATTCGAATCTAGAGTTCTGATACCAAGTTGTCACGCCCCAAAACCCAGGATCACCTAAAAAGCCTACCAAACCACCATTTTGGGACACCACGGTCCACCCCAACCACCCGAGCCCAAATGGAACAAGGATCAAGAAGAAAATAGAATTTTATTTGCAGACAAATAACAAAATATACCATTTGAAATCAAAAAGGGTTACCTAAGGTTCTTCTCTCCAAACAACATACATTCCACACATGCATAAAGTATTGCCTCAAGGCTTACAAAACACGCCTCCAAGAATAGGCAATACATGTAACACTGCATGATCCCATAACAAAATAAAAGAAAACATCAAACAAAAGTTTTTTGCCTCCGAGGCTCCTCTAGATCAACACCCGTGATCACCGTCACCTAAAAAAAGTTTTCACAAATCCCACACCAAGAGCCGAAGCCCAAGGAAACAGACTACCATGAATTTAAAAGCAAAACATGTTAACATGAATAGTTTGAATATTTCGATCCACACCGACCTCAAAAAGAGAACGATTTTACTTTTTAAAAATCCTAAGTTTTCTCATAGTCTCTCGACATCAGACAATGTCCGACAGTATAGTAAGCATACACAACAAGTTCATATGCATGGCATACTCTTTTACGGTCTTTTACCGCGGAATAATATTAACCTAATCATCAAGTTCTTCGTGGTCTTTCACCGTGGGACAATCACTTACCCTAATGTGCAATTTTTCGTGGTCTTTCACCGCGGGATGGTCTTTCACCGCGGGATAATCACTTACCCTAATGTGCAATTTCACCGCGGGACAATCACTTATCCTAATGTGCAATTTTTCGTGGTCTTTCACATCGAGACAATCACTTACCCTAATGTGCAATTTTTCGTGGTCTTTCACCGCGAGACAATCACTTGCCCTAATACGTAATTTTTCATATGATTCAACAGATATAAGTACGCACATAGCCATGTAATAAATATCCACATACATACCATCGTATCATTCACATAACCATAGAAATAAACTCACATCTCAACCAAACATTTAAAATCCAAGTTCAACCCCGATGGTTAGCTCTAAACCTCCAAAACACGATTTTCAAGACTTTAAATAGACCCCTCCGATTTCAAACCATCTTTTTGAAAACCACAGACATCCACACGTCCATTAACATGTAATAAACCATAAGAACACTTTAAAAGTCATTCCATCCAACCAAATAGAGATTAAGCACCTAAAACAACTTTCATGTATTTTAAAATGGTAGACATGAACCTGCCAAGGTAGCCCAGCGGTCTAAGGTCATCATTGGGACCAGCTGTAAACCCAGAAGTCTTATGTTCGACTTCCGCTGGAAGCGCCCTGACTTAACCGATACCTGTGGTTTGCGGGTGATTGCAGGTATCCAGAGGTTTACGCTTTAAGGGTGGGTCCAAAGGGCCTTTCCTTGAAGTGGTTCCTCTGTCATAAAAAAAATGGTAGACATACATAATATTCCACGTAGCATCCTTTTAAGACATGAGAGTATAAGATCCTACCTCATTGAGTCAAAAACTCAACGTCTCAAAAATAGAACTTTGTCGAAACAAGATTCTGTCTGGATGAATGCGAAGCTCTAGGCACGGATACTAAGGATCCACTATCCGATCGCAAAAAACCAAGCCTAGGCCCAACAAAAAGCTAGAGAGAATGTGGAGAAAAAAAGAAACTTGCTTTAGAAGATAGGTTTTTGAAAATATCTAACATAAGATTCATATTTATAGGCCCAGTCCCGCACAGGAAGTCATTCGGCTAAACCCATCAAGTTAGTCGACTGAAAAGCTACTGAAAAACCAAAAATTCTCCACTACCAAAGGTCAGTCAACTGAACATTCAACCTCAGTCGACTGAACCACCAACCAGAACATCCAGTCGACTGAACTAACCCCCTCAGTGGACTGAAAAACTATAGCCAACACACAGAATTCTCCAGTGTCCAACCGATGAAAAAACTTCAAAACAGTTCACAACCCCAAAACTAACCAACCAAACTAGCCTTTCTAAACCAAAACAAGAGTAAAACACATATATACAACACATATAACATATGCTGTTCTAAAAATGATGAAGCAAAAACCAACACATCGAATATTCATGCGAAAATGAAAAGGAACCGGGTCTCACAAAAATTGTACCAGAGGTACGGTATTTACAGAGTTCATCAACCAATGAGGTGCTGGCACGTTTTGGGACACGTCAGGATTTTCGAATTTGGCGGTAGCCACAATCAGAATTGACAGTTGCCACAAAGGTCAAGTTTTCAAGGATTTCTTTTGGTGGTCGCCACAATGAAGTTGCCGACCCCAAGGTTCAAAGGTGGCAGTCTTGACCTTTGCTACGGTTTTCAAGAGGTTCATATGGTGGTCGCCACAATGAAGTTGGTGACCCCAAGGTTCAAACGTTGCAGTCTCGACCTTTGCTAGGGTTTTCAAGAGGTTCATATGATGGTCGGTACAATGAAGTTGGCAACCCCAAGATTCAAAGATGGTAGCTCAAGGATTGGACACAGTGGGTTCACTGGTTTTAAAGGATTTGATCATCTGATTTTTATATTGAGCTTAAATCATTCCCTGAGGATCATTCTGAAACATCATTCCACTTGATTTCATCATCGGACTCACCCGGATCAACCTAAGATTGGCAGAATCAAATTAGGGTGTTTATAGTTGTCCCTCTTTGATATAGCTTGCATGGCAACGCATGATGCAAGTTATATCAAAGATCTAGGAAAACATCCATTTGACCAAGCCATCAATCTAAGGTCACATACACACATGCATGCATATGATGTTAGTCATACTCAAATTTCTATCAAGCTGCCTACGTACCCCTTTGCTAGGGATGAAACCAAAATGTAGTTCTTGGGGTAAAAATACATAAATACAAGATGCAAAACATGATGCAGATATTAACATGATACAAACACTAGTATGATCAAATAATGCCCTAAAGATTAAGTCAAAATCCAAAGGAGCACATTCAATCAAACAAGTCAAAGATCAAGTCAAGATCTAAGATCTCAGCCGGGGATAAAATAATTAAAAGAATCGAGTCAAAATCCTAGAAACTATCTTAACTGGGAAAGCAACAACGAATTAACTAAGTCGAGTCAAGACCCAAAAATTTAGAACTATAACGGGATAAGCATAATTAAAAGTCGAGTCAAGATTTAAAATTATTCTCAATGGAGAGCAAACCACAAATCAATAGGACGATTCAAGACTTAGAAATTCGAGACAAGCACGAGACAAAGATAATTAAAAGTCGAGTCTAGACTGAAAACTATTTTTATCGAAAAAAACACCGCGAATTAATAGGTCGAGTCATGACCTAAAAACTCGAGACGATCACGGGACAAGAATAATTAAAAGTCGAGTCAAGACTTAAAACTATTTTTATCTGAGAAAACACAACATAAAACAAAATAAAAATAATTAAAAATCGAGACAAGGTTTAAAATTATTTTTATCCGAGAAAAAAACACATAAAACAAAATAAAAATAATTAAAAACCAAAACAAGGTTTAAAATTATTTTTATAAAACAACACATAAAGATAATTAAAAACCAATACAAGGTTTAAAATTATTTTTAAAGCTAAACACCCGCATAAGCCTTAAACAATATTAAAACCCCTACAGCACCATCATTGCTCTCAAAACAGCTGCCCGCCAACCTCAGAGTTGGCCATCGCCAGGTCCAAACACCAAGAACATGATATGGCCATTGAGCTGGTGGCGGTCGCCACTATCATTTCAAACTGACATGGCGGTCGCCACGTGGCTATTCAACAACATAGCGATCGCTTGCTTCGAATGTAGCAACCACCATAATGGAGAACCCTTAAACCCCCAGGCGCGAGGGCCAGGCTCGTTCTCTCTCTCTCTCTCTCTCTCTCTCTCTCTCTCTCTCTCTCTCTCTCTCTCAAGCTTCCTCAGGTTTCCCTTGGCTTTCCTTTGCTTTCGAACTTTTTTCTTTTTGGCCACTCTATCATCATAGCAGGACCTAGGTGCGGCGGTGACATCTTTGGGGTACTACGGGGTCCCTCTGCTGGTGAGAGTTCTTTTGTGGGCACCCTTGGCAGCACGAGCCCCACAATTCCTACTAGCGGTGTCGCGACCACTCAGCCCTCCACTACACTAGGGGCGATGAATGCCTTAGCTCTTGAGGCGGAGCGAGCTCTTCGTCAGGTTGCGGAGGAGGAGGCACAAGCAGCTACCGTGGCATAGGCAGCAGTAGAGCAGGCAGCTGCAGATTAGGTGGTTGCAGACGAGGTCGAGGTGGTGGGTTTCTTGGATCCTCATGCCAGAGATGGAATTCTTACACCCTTCGACCCACTCACTTATGCCCTTGCACCCCACCGTTTAGGTTCGAGCGGGAGAGGTGGTACGAGCCTTCAATGGTTGTAGTTGTTGATGGCCTGCTTCTTCGCGAGCCTGAACAACATCTTTCATTCAAGCGCCCTTTGGCAGGTTCTTTTGTCTCTTCTTGTAGTACCGAAGCATGCTTTACCTTTATTGTTTCAAACATAGATGCATGTTTAGGATCCCCTGTTACTTTGCAATGTGTACGTATTTAATTTAAAAATTGCCTCAGTTGAACATGCGACATTGAGATCTGTTAATGAATTGGACATTAAAACATGTAACAACAATATTAAAAGGACAAACCTGGACATCGAACTAAAACTAGATAGGTACCTGTGCAACTTTGAGATTTTGGACAAAACGTAGGGATACTAGGATTAGGGTTTTGATGCAAGTAGGGGGTGGTTTTTCATTTTTTTTTTAGAAAATCATAAAATCTAAGGGGTGGTTTTATTTTTATTTTTTTAGAAAATCACAAAATCTAAGGGGGTGGTTTTTTCTTTCTTTCTTTGTTTATTTTTTAGAAAATCACAAAATCTAAGGGGGTGGTTTTTTATTTTTATTTTTTTAGAAAATCACAATCTAAAGGGATTTAAAAGAAAGATTCGCCTACCGCACCAGAGCTTAGGGTGCCTAGTCTTCTAGGACTTGAAAAAATCAAAGGGCTGTCACACACACACGAACCTAGGGTTGAAAGATTTGCCTGGCGCACCAGGGCTTAGGGTACCTAGTCTTCCAGGGCTTTAAAGAAACTAAAAGGTCGTCACACACACATAAACCTAGGGTTTGAAAGATTTTCTTGGCTCACCAGGTCTTTGGGTGCCAAGTCTTCTACATCTTGAAAGAACCGAAGGGTCGTCACACACACACACACGAACCTAGGGTTTGAAAGATTTGCGTAGCTTACTAGGGCTTAGGGTGCGTAGTCTTCTAGGGCTTGAAAGAACTGAAGGGTCGTCACACACACACGAACCTAGGATTTAAATGATTTGACTGGATCACCAGGGCTTAGGGTGCCCATTCTTCTAGGGTTTGAAAAAACCGAAGGGTCGTCACACACACACGAACCTAGAGTTTGAAAATTTTGCCTAGCTCACCTGGGCTTAGGGTGCCTAGCCTTCTAGTGCTTGAAAGAACCGAAGGGTCGTCATACACGCACGAACCTAGGGTTTTCTTATTACTTTCCTTTTCGTTTCATCTTTTATGCATTCCACTTGATTTGACTCCTCTTATTATATATTCTTATCATCTTATTGTTTTTAAGTTGGTCAGTATGTTTGAGGGTTCGGCGGTTCTGCTTTCGGTGATGTGCTGGAGTGGTATGAGACCCTTACCACTCTTAGCCGGGCCTTTGTTGACGCCTCTAACATTACTCGGTTCATACCATTGCTAGGTAGGACCAGTAATGATCGGGTATGGCTGACTGCTTTGGCGAAGAGGTGGTGGGATACCACTAACAACTTCCACTTCACCACCTTCAAGGCCACATTGACTCTACTAGACTTTGCCATGTTGACGGGCATCCGAGTTGGAGGAGTTCCCATCCCCTTCGATCCAGATATCGCCCGCTCTGCTGATGCTTTGATATATCTCCTAGGCGTTGTACCAGTCCAGATGGACAGAGACCGAGTTAGGTACACTTGGTTCTTTGAGCACTTTTGTCATTTTCATTGCACTGAGCCCCATCATTATGAGTGGGTTACCCGCGCTTTCTTGTTGTACATGTTCGGTACCTCCTTGTTTTCGAACAAGGAGAATACCGTACATCTTCAATATCTTGGCGCCCTCTTCTGTCTTGATCGGGTGTCCACCTACGATTGGGAAGGAGCAGCGCTTGTGACACTGTATTGCTCGATAAAGGCCTTGACCCGATTCCCTCAGGAGCTCAGCATTGTGGGATACTAGAGGGTCTGGGAGGTACGTCTTAGTTTCTGTACATTGGTCATTTATTTCTTTTGTTATATGTTAGCTACATTTTCGTTAACACATTTCTTTATAGTTGTGGACTTATAAGTTCCTCAAGCTACATGTCTTGGCAAACTCTTCTGCTGATCCTTTGATTATGCCCTGTGCTGCTCGGTGGGCGCACAATTTGAAGGGGAGAAAGAGCAGAGGGAAAGACTTAGAGAGATTCCGTGTAAAGACCCAGTTCAGACCCTAGTTGTAACAACCCGGTTGATAAAGACCCGTGTAAAGACCCTGCTCGAACCCTAGTATAAGTGACGGATAGTCCACAAGGCCATATAACACGGAAGAGGTTCAAAACCTTAACTCAACTTGAAAACCCTAAGTTCGGCCTAAAATCCTAAAAAAGGTCCAAAACTCAAGTAACAAAACCTTAACACCTGGGGCATCATAGTTGGTATCAGAGCTTAGATTTAGTGAACCTTCAGGCCTTGGGTTATGGGAGACCACGAGGTCTGTAGCGTAGAATCTCTGTAGAAAGTCTATATTATTAACTTATCACTTATAATTTTAACAATTTAAAATCCTTACCTTAAGTTTCTTTTTCTATTAGGATGGCATCCGACGCAGAACCAGCTGGAGAACTATGGGTAGCACCTGAACTAGAAGACTCAGACACCCAGGAAGAACCCTTTGAAGAATAAGACCCGATAGACATATTTTCATTGGCATGGATGTTCCTAGATGAGTGACCAGTTCATGAAGGAGAAGATGTCAGGGAAGCAAGAGTAGACGAAGAACCAAATGAGGAAGGAAACGAGGCTAATGTTGAGGTGGAGGATGAGGAGGAACCTAAGGATGATGACAGTGAGAACAGGAGCGAGCTATTTCTTTCTTTTATGATCCACTAGAGGCACTGTCACCAGAGACAGACGATGATGAAGCAATAGACGTTGTGATCTACTGGAGCCGCCAAGAGTACTACAAAGACTATCGTGTTGGGGAATGGGTGTATGCAAGAGTTTTCCCAGAAAGAACGTGGAAATGAAAAAAGTCAGAGTCATTCCCAAGGTACATGGGTCCACTAAGAGTGTTAGAGAGAAGTGACGAGATCATCTATCATCTGAAGGTACCACCAGAATCCAAAGAGCTATTAGGGGACAGGATAGATGCAAGGTGGATGCAAACACATAAACCAAGAGATAAGAGAGGAGTCATCAACCCGCGCAACCAGGCAATTGACTTTAACAATTCGGAAGTGTACCTAGAGGTACCAGTAACCATAATCAATAGGGCTCACATGGGATCGGAGGACTTTTGGCACATGAAATGGCAGTGCACTGCTACGGAATCTATGAGGCGACGTGGGAGCGTGACTCAGTTATCCACTACTTCTATCGGCGTCTGTTCATCTAGGCTTTAGTGCTTTGGGCGTTGTATCTTTTCCTTTGTTTAATGTTGTGCGTGTGTGGGTGGGTGTGTTGTTGGGTCTTGCTTGTATTAGCTTATTCTGTTTTGGTCTCTAGAGTGGCCCAGTTTAGGTGGTTATTGTGTCAGTTTGGTGGGGAGATTTTTTGCCTTCCCTTTGATGGCAATGCTTCCCTTCCTTTAGTGGCCTTTTATCCCTGGATGTATTCCCCTACTTCTAAATCCTGATCACGGTTTGGATTTTGATTGTGACCGACAATTGGTTTATTTCCTTGTAGCGGTCCTCGGCTGCAATGGTTAGCTGGGTTCTGTTGATTCGGTGCTGAAGCTCGTTTTGTGCCTCACTGCTTAATTGTATAGGCTTTTTGTTTTGTAAGTTTCTGCCTAATTTCTTTCCCCTTTATTCAAAATTATGGGGCAAAAATTGTGGTTTCTCCTTGCCTATGGTTGTTTTTATTTTGGTTATGGCTTAACCGAAAGCCTCTTTCAAGAATTGACACAACCCCCAAATCTCAACACTCTCTTAGCATGGCTGATAGATAATCGAACCACCGATAAGTTAACGAACCTGTAGATGATGAAACACTCGGGCTAGCCTAAGTTTTACGAAAGCCACCATTAGAATCCCACAACTCTATCCTTATGAGTTCCTTTCTCAAGCCTTTGTGGAAACTCTCATACATGATTGAAGCCTTTTACGTGTCCTCCTTCCTAATAACACCGGTTTCAAACGTTCGACATTGGTGAAGTGTAACGACCCTGCTCGGACACTAGTATTAGTGACGGATAGTCCACGAGGCCATAGAGCATGGACAAGGTTCAAAACCCTAACTTAACTCAAAAACCCTAAGTTTAGCCCGAAAACTCTAAAAAGGTCCAAAACTAAGGCGATAAAACCTTAAAGCCCAGAGAGTCCCCCAACATTTTAAATAAAGTAAATGTTATGAAATGATGAATTAGAAATCAAAAATTCTCATAAGTAGGATAAAATGACCATTTTACCCTTAGTACATAAAAAGTATTAAAAATCTAAATTTTAACATACGGATACCCTAAATCAAGAATTAAGTACAATTAAGTAGTAAAGGACACAATAACATCAAAAATAACAAAAATACCCCTTAGTGGCCTACCACCTTGGGAAGAGTGCCAAAAAGTAGCTTTTTGTTTTCTTTTTAGCTTAAAATGATGAGAAAGGTATTAAGTCAAGCCTTATGATGATCCAATACTTGTTGAACAAATAATATACATAATAATATGGTGTTATAGTTAACAAAAGTAAACAAATCATTATTGAAATTCATGTACAACAAAATAAGTTAAAAAGTCAAATATTATCAAAATTGCTTAATTTGACTTAAAAGACTACAACTATTTAATCAATTGCTATAAAAACTATGATGATATATGGAAATACTAAATTTATCATAAACATACTAAAATAATTGGTCTTAGTAGGAAAAGACACCAAAAGATACATCAAATTAACTTTTCAATGGTACTTTTTGTCCCTCTTGTGTCCTCTAGCCCTTGTCTATATAAAGCAAGCCAAACACCCTCTTCTCCATTTGATATTTTTGGCCGAGGGAGAGAAACCATAGTCTCTTGCTCTTGAGTGTTCATGTGAGAAAAAGGAAGAAAAATGAAGAAAAAGAAAGTAATCAAGGGAAATTTTCTAAAACTAAGTCCTAATCCATCATCCACCCTCATTTGATCTCTCAAACAAGTAAGTAAAACCTCTAAACCTTATGTCTAATATCCCTCAAAATATCCCGACAATGGAGGCAACTAACCCCGACAATGGAGGCAACCCAAGAATCAATTGCTAAGATACGCACAGCTCGTTCAAGTTGCTAGGCCAACAGCTAACCCGCAGAATGAAAGGGAAAGGCCACCGCATAACGAAATCAGAAAACCCCAAGGAGGTTCAAGCAATGGAGTAAGGAACGGGAACACTAGGAACAACAATGGGAACCGGCCTATAGGAGGACGTATTTTTGCCCTGCAAGAAGAATAGGAGGAGAAGACGCTCAGGTCATACAAGGTATGTTTGTATTGTTTAATACCTTAGTGAAAGTGCTATTTGATTATGGAGTATCCCATTCTTTCATATCTTTAGCCTGCATGAAATCTTTGTTCTTGGAATGAGAGGCCTTAAACCAAACGCTAAACGTTATCACACCCTTAGGAAGTCTAGCATGAGTAGATTCCGTTTGTAGAGCGTGCACGTTGCGAGTAACCGATACCCTTATGACATACGACTTATGAGTAATGGACTTTTATGGGTATGTCATGATTCTCATAATGGATTGGCTTTCTGGACATCGCGCTATTATGGATTGCCAATAGAAGAAAATATGGGCACAAGTAGAGGATAGCACTACCGTCCGAATTCAAGGAGAACGATGCGAAATCTTAACCCCGAGTAGTGCGAAGGAGCGCGAATGAAATAATTTCGTAGGAAGATTAACCTATATGCTTGCTAGTATAAACGTCTCATAAACCCACGAGTTACCACGAGTCGTATGTGAATATGAAGATGTATTCCCAAAAGAACTACTTGGATTACCCCCACACCGTGAGGTCGAGTTTTCCATAGAGCTCCAACCTGGAACTGCACCAATTTCGATCGTAGAACACCGGATGGCTCCCGTCAAGCTAAAAGAATTAAAGGACTAACTTAATGAGTTGCTCAGTAAGGGTTTTATCTGTCCAAGTACTTCGTCGTGGGGAGCACCAGCATTATTTGTCAAGAAGAAGGATGGAACCTTACGTCTTTGCATCAACTACCGTCAGTTAAACAAGGTAACGATCAAGAATTGATAGCCTGCATAGACGATCTCTTCGACCAGCTTCAAGGGTCAGCTTGCCTTTTAAAGATTGATCTACGCTCAGCCTATCACCAACTCTGAGTTAAAGAGGAAGATATTCCAAAGGCAGCCTTTAGAACGCGATATGGACATTATGAGTTCGTGGTAATGCCTTTTGGATTGACGAATGCCTCAGGAGTTTTCATGAGTTTGATGAAAAAACTTTTTCAGCCCTACCTCAACCAGTTTCTAGTGATTTTTATAGACGACATCCTGGTGTATTCAAGAACTGAGGAAGAACATGGGCAGCATTTAAAGATTATTTTGGAGAAACTAAGGGATTCACAACTCTATACGAAGGCAAACAAGTGCGAATTTTGGTTACATGAAGTTAAATTTCTAGGACACGTGGTTTCTAAAGAAGGGATAGCTGTGGATCTAGCAAAAGTGGAAGTTGTTTTGGATTGGAAGCCACTTGGGAATGTCTTCGAAATTCATAGTTTCCTAGGACTAGCTGGATATTATCGAAGGTTTATCTAAGATTTCTTTAAATTGGCGCGACCAATGACAAGATTAACACAGAAGGAAGTGAAGTTTGAATGGAATGATAAGTGTGAGACGGCTTTTCAAGAACTTAAGAAAAGATTGACTAGTGCTCCTATCATAATCATACCTGAACGAGAGGTTGGATATACAGTGTATTGCGACGCATCTAAGGCTTAGGATGCGCATTGATGTAAAACAGTAAGGTAGTAGGCTATGGGTCGAGACATATGAAACCTCACGAGCAGAACTATCCTACCCATGACCTAGAGCTTGCAGCCGTGGTGTTCGTACTAAAGTTATGGAGGCACTATCTTTACGGAGAACAGTTTGAGCTATTCTCGGACCACAAAAGTCTGAAGTACATATTCAACCAGAAGAACCTCAACATGAGACAACGCCGGTGGATGGAATACCTGCAGGACTATCGGTTCAATTTAGACTATCACCCGGGTAAAGCAAATGTGGTGGCTGACACCCTTAGTCGGAGGACAAAGGGCACGTTGGCTGGTATAGCGGTAAGGGAATGGAACATGATGGGAACGCTCAATGAGTATCGTTTTCAATCGTCAGAATTGGGAGATAAGAACTATTTTTGTCTAACCGTGGCAACGACAAATCTTCATCAGCAAATCCTGAATGCCCAAAAGTATGACCAAGAGTCTGAATTTATTCGAAGGCATCTTATCACGAAGAAATCAAAACCAGGTCGGGTAGTCAACAGACACGAGCAGCTGACGTACCTAGGTAGGTTTTTCATACCGAATGTCGAGGATCTAAGGACAGACATCCTGATGGAGCATCATCAATCACTCCTTGCTGTCCACCTCGGAGGAACAAAGATGTATCAAGATTTGAAGAGCCATTATTGGTGGAATGGCATGAAAAGATGTAGCAAGCTTCATAGCCAAATACCTTATATGTCAACAAGTGAAGGCCGAACACCAAAGATTAGGAGGAACCCTTCAACCTCTGGAGATACCTCAATAGAAATGGGACCACATCACTCTGGACTTTATCTCTGGACTACTAAGGCCACCAGCAGCACACGACTCTATCTGGGTAATCATGGATCGTCTTACAAAGTCAGCACATTTCCTACCAGTTTGGACGTCTGAAAAATTGGAAAACCTTAGTCAGAAATACATTCAGGAAATTGTTCGTATTCACGAAATTCCGTTATCTATCGTATCATACCGAAACCCACGTTTCACCTCGCGTTTTTGGTAAAGCCTACAAGCAGCTTTAGGAACGGAGCTTTGTTTCAGCACGGCTTTTTACCCACAAACTGATGGACAATCTTGATGTGAATCAAGGTGATGGAAATCAAGGTGGTCTTAGAGATGGTGGACAGAGTCTCAGAGAACCGTTGCAAGTCCCAGAAGGGCCAATCACAAGATC